>JABUQX010003941.1:0-5000 GCA_015478945.1 Trachelipus rathkii | reverse complement strand
TTTATTATATTTTTACGTTCAGTTGCTGTCCTGCTTTCACGGGAGTTGTGTGTGTTATCGATGTTTTACACCTTTTATTATTTGTTATAATTAGTGTATACTAGTGTTTTATTGTATTATTTTAATAATAATACCATTATTTTCAGATATTTTGGTAGTTTATAAAAGTGATCAAATATGGGTAAAGTTAGTGATTTGAGTCCACGGAAAGTCGGACAGATTAATGTGTTATTGCAAGTGAGCAACTTAAAACAGAAAGAAATAGCAGCAAAACTTGGGGTTTCAACTCAAACAGTTAGTAATATTAAGAAGAAATTGAAATACGGTCACAGTTGGAGCTCAAATAGGGTTGGCAAATGTGGAAAGAAAAGAAAAACAACACCCAGGGAGGACAAAAAAAAGAGTTCAAATGGCTCTGAAAAATAGAAGACTATCATGTAGGAAGCTTTCCAATGTTCTATCAGCAGAGGGGATTATTAT
Source organism: Trachelipus rathkii (assembly GCA_015478945.1). Classification (NCBI taxonomy): domain Eukaryota; kingdom Metazoa; phylum Arthropoda; class Malacostraca; order Isopoda; family Trachelipodidae; genus Trachelipus; species Trachelipus rathkii. Next base: position 4,520 of record JABUQX010003941.1, on the reverse strand, counting down.
TTCTAGAAGAACCGCCAATAGGAGGTTATTAGATGCTGGATTAAAAGCCTATCGTCCAAGAAAGAAGCCTAGACTAACTTTAGAAATGAAACGGGCAAGTAATGCCTGGGCTCAGACTCATATTCATTGGACTTCTGAGCAATGGGAGCAGGTAAGAGTTGATCAGATAGCTATTATTTCTTTTATCACTCATAAAAGAGCATTTGTTATTAGTAAAATCGCAATGACACTTGAAAATATCATTATTACTGAATTATCAACCATCTATGGTTTAAAGTCATGAATTTCTGTACTTGTTTGACTACTTGCATCATCTTCTATGCTTTTCCTACTTTTCATATTGTGTTTTATATTGCTCCAGATTGTATTCTTTGATGAATCCAACATTGCTGGGCTTGATGATCGTGTGCAGAGCGTGAGAAGGCGATCAGGTGAGGAATTTAAACCCAAATGCCTAAAAAACGATAAGATTTCCGCAGAAAATCATGGTGTGGGGTGCCATTTCTGTTCATGGCCCAAGTCGATTGATGATTGTTGAAGGCACCATAGACCAGCATAAGTATATAAATGTACTACAAACTCGTTTACTACCTCAAACAAGGGATTGGTTTGGCAATAGACCTTGGATTTTTCAACAGGACTCCGCCCTGTGTCATTCAGCGAAGTCAGTAAAGAGATGGTTCGCACAGAATGGCGTAGAGGTACTTCCATGGCCTGGAAATTCACCTGACATGAACCCTATTGAGAGTTTGTGGTCCGTGTCGAAAGATGAAATACACGATGTTCCAATTACGACCAAAGTACAAATCGTAGAATGTTTTATTCCGGTTTGGTTTCATTCTGAAAAAATCCGAAATTTGTGCAGAACTTCAATTGCTGGCATGCCCAGTCGCGTTAAAGCACTTGCGGGTGCCAAAGGTGCCCAAACCAAGTACTAAAATATTTATATTGTCCTGATGTATTAAAATAAATTCAAAAAAAATGAAATAAATTAAATTTCATAACCTTTTTATTCAAAAATAGCAAATTTTTAAAAAATCCATAATAATAATGCCAGTACTGTATATATATATATATATACATACTTTTCTCTTTATATATATATATATATATATATATGTAACACCATATATATATATATATATATATATATATATATATATATATATAGTTGGAGTCAATATACAGGACCTAAACAAGAAGGAGCGGCCACACACCTGTATATATATATATATATATATACCATATATATATATATATATATATATAACCTCTCATATCCTCAATCGGTTTGAAAATTTAGGGCAAAGAAGGATTGACTATTAGCCAAAGGCATCTTAAACTATCACCAAAGAAGAAGGAGGAGTATGTGAATGGAAAATTCAAAGATCGGCGTATTCCATTGTAAATCATAGATGATAAAGGAGAGGATATCTGAGGTTGGGCGTCAGAAAGATTGGAGAGAGTTAGTAAAATATGGAATGTTGGAGTAGAAAAAGCTGCTATACCTTATTAGGGAGTAGTTTATGTTAATGCATATTTCATACAAAGGTGAACAGAGCTAGCAACTGGGGTGGTGAGAAGAAGTTCCGAAGGCGCCTCGGAACACCCAATTTCCTAGAAACTTGTTATTAAGAACATAATGTGATCTTTCTAAGAAAAATCACGAGAAAAGATCAATGCTAAGTTTAATTTATTTTATTTTTTTTTTTTTTTGTTAAACACCTCTTTTGAGGGTACTCTCGGTGCTACACCGTCCCCAAACCTTGGGTTAAGGCATAGCACCGCACACTCAACTCCCCAAGACTAGCCTTATTATTCCTAGGCTTCCTCTAATTGCTTCTATAGCTATCTCCTCGGTTCCAATTTTAGCAGGGATCTTTTGTAGATAGGTCACTAGAGAGGTTTTTACTGTTCCAAGGGACCCCACTACCACTGGCACCACCTCCACCTCCTCCATCTCCCACATCCTTCTGATGGCATATCGTAATCTTTGGTATTTAATTTCTTTCTCCCTTTCGTAGAGGGCCACCTTTTCATCGTATGGGACACCTACCTCTATTAGTTGACATGTTCTTGTTGTTTTATTAACTAATACAATATCCGGTCTATTACTTTGTACAAATATGTCGGTGGGTATGCCAAAATCATATAGAATTTGGATATGGTCATTATCTACTATTGCTGGAGGTTTGTAATTCCAATGATTATTAGGAGTATCAATATTATATAGTTTGCATAGTCTGTAGTGAATGAGCCTGCATATGGTATTATGTCTTTCCGTATATAGTCCCATACGTATCAGAGTCTTACATCCGGATAATATGTGGGGCACAGTCTCTGAGGATTCCCCACACATCCTACATCTATCAGAGCAATCGACTCCTTCGATATGCTTTTTGAACCAATTGGTTCTTAAGCACCAATCCTGAGCTGTAATCAGCGTTCTCTCATCATTTATTTTTAAAAATCCCCTCGCAATTGTTTCTATCGATTTTTCTTTATTGATAAAGGCCTTGTTCAATACTTCTTTTTTAAAGTGTTGGGCGTGTCTATGTTCTTCCCATTCTGCATTATCGGCTTTCTTTCTTGCTGTTTTATAAGATTCCTTTAAGATTTTAGTTCTTTCTTTGAGGTTTTTCTCATTCCATCCATTCTGTGTTCTGATATCGATGTTAAATTCATGGAGGTAGTCATTTGCCTTTTTTGTTATTGAAGTTGTTCCAGCCTTGCAATCTTCATGTTCTTTTAACCAGCCAATGAATTTGGTTCCTTTTCCTTCTATATATTCTGCTAATCCTACTATTTCATTTTTGTGGGTTCTATCTATATGTGGCATTCCCATACCTCCTTCATTTCTCGGGATGTATATACGGGCTGTGCACTGGTTTTTGTAGATTATTTTGTGTGCATGGAGGAGTTTCCTTGTTGTTGTGTCTAGAGTATTTATTTCATGCTGGTACCAGTCTATAATTCCAAAACTATATCTCATTACTGGCATTGCCAATACCTTAATTGCCTCTATTTTGTTTTTTGGTTTTAATTCAGTTTTTAATATTTTCTTCACTCTTGAGATGTAAAAAATCTACGTATTTTCTAATTTTTATTTCAATCACGAACGCTAGTTTAAAATTCAGGTATTTGTAAGTTGCTTCCTGTTCCAGTTCTTTGATTTCCATGTTATTAACTATGATGTTTTCAGCATGTATCTTTCTACCTTTGTTCATAACTATGAACGCAGAAGGTTAGAGTTGTGTATTTTCCAAGAAGATATTATAGTTGTATAGAAAAGATTATGTCAAGTATCTAGATAAAGAAACTGAACTATTGAGGCATTGAAAGAAACATGTTTTCTATAATAACCCAAATAGAGGTACAAGAAATATCAGATGTCAGTAACTCCAAGGTCACCCTCCTATCATCACCTATTTGTTGTTGAATAGCTTATTGCTTCAAGGTAGGAGGATTACAAAGCAGAAGAGATGGATGCTGGCTTTAAGTGGATGGGAGAGAAAGTCACAGATAGAGATGCATTAAGCAAAAGTAGAAGGAAACCAGTTAGGGATAGAATGAGGAGTTCTGAGGAACATTGGTTAGCATTTAATGGATATAAATTGTGATTTCTAATAAGTCAATAGAACGACTTGAACGGAAGTCAAGAATGTTACAAAGAGAATGATAGATACCGAAGGAAGGAAATTTAGAAATTAAAAAGATTCACGAAGATTCTGACCAACAGTCAGAGAAAAGAAAAAAAAGATCAACAGTCAATCAGAGATAAGATTTGAAGATTTACAAAATGTTTCAAATCTCATTTCTTAAGAATATGTTGGTTAAACTGCTAAGACCATAGTTGAATAATGGCTGACTGTTGTCCACCCTCTTTAACAGACTGAATGTGTGCATGTTTCCAGAAAGGAAAGGCTGACGTTGATAGAATAGAAGAAACAGTCAGTCTGAAGTAGAAGTTTCACTAAGGGGACCATCCTCTTTCCTAATGTTCAAGTTCAGATAGAGCAGAAATAACATCTTAATAAGTTGGAAGGAGGAGGAGAGGTGGAATAAATCAGGAATGAACTATAGTTTAATTATAAGGAAAAGGTTGTTGCGAAGACAGATCCAGTTTCAGCAAAATTAACCCTACAGTGCCACAGTCAAAAATACAAGAAGAGATAGAGGGGAGAGAGAAGAGAGAGAGAGAGAGGAGAGGGAGAGGAGGAGGAGAGAGAGAGAGAGAGAGAGAGAGAGAGGAGAGAGGGAGAGAAAGAGAGAGAGAGAGAAAGAGTGAGAGTTGACAATTTAAAACTTGCAAAATGGCAAGAAAAAGTGTGGGATAGAGAAGCCAAAAAAGATTGTTGCATTTTACGAGAAAAATTTGGGGTCTTAAAGTTGATTTTTATTCAGGGGTGAAAATGTAGAAATAAAAGTTTCCTTCAGTTACGAAGACAGCTGTAACTTCAGAGAACGACGTTCTGGCTAATTGTGCACAACAACAGAGTTAGCCTAAGTTCATCAGGTTT
>JABUQX010003940.1:105000-107698 GCA_015478945.1 Trachelipus rathkii | reverse complement strand
AATTGAGAGGAAAAAATACCGATTATATCAGGTATATGCTCCACAACAGGGGCATCCAGAGGAGGAGAAGGAGAGGTTCATGGATTTGTTGGAGGAGTGTGTGGAAGGTGGAAGCGAAGACAACATGCTGCATCTACTGATGGGTGATTTTAATGCCAGAGTGGGAAAGAGAAGAAATGAGGTGGAGAGGATATTGGGTCCACATGGAGAAAACGAGAGAAACCAGAGGGAGAGAGGCTTCAAGTATATATGCATGAGAAGGAATTTAAAAATTATGAATGGATTTTTCAAACACAGGGAATCTCATAAGATCACGAGATATAGATGGAATCAAAACACCGAAAGTTTTGACCAAAAATCCATTATAGATTATTTTATAGTGTCGGATTACAGAACAGTGGAGGATGTTAAAGTGCTTCCTGGAGTCAGTTTTGACTCGGATCATAGATTGGTGGTTGCCAGACTGAGGGTACAGGAAACAAAGTGGCAGGTTGGAGAAAAAAGGAAAGTGATTAAAGTTGAAGCCCTGAAAGAGGAAGGGAAGAGAGAGGAGTATGTGGAGAAAATAAAGGAAAAGTTGACGAATGTGGAGGAAACAAACATGAATTTGCAGGAAATTATTAGTGAAACCGCGGAAGAAACGCTGGGTGTGAAGTGGTATGGAGGAACGAGGAAGAAACACACTATGTGGTGGAATGAAGATGTGAAGAGAGCAGTGGGTGAAAAGAACAAGAAAATGAGAAGGTGGTTGAGGGGAAGAACAGAACAGAGAAGAGCTGAATATGTGATAGCAAGAAACAGAGCAGAGATAGTGAAGAGGGAGGCAAAAAGGCTGATGGCGGAAAGGATGGCAGAAGAATTGGGAGAGGATGCAGAGGGAGGAAAGAAGAAGATTTTCAAGCTGGCAAAAACATATAAAAAATCAAAGAAAAAGCTTTATAGTATCAAAAATAAAGAAGGGGAGGTACTTACAGCACAGGAAGAGGTAAATGAGAGATGGACTGAATATTTTGGAGAACTCCTAAATGTAGAAGAGGGGAGGAATGTGGAAGAGGAGCAATATGTGGGAGAGGAGATGGAAGGGGTGAATCTGATAACGATGGGAGAATATGAGGAGGCTTTGTCAAAAATGAAGAAAGGAAAAGCGCCGGGCGAAGATGGAATTGCGATAGAGTTGATAAGGGAAGGAGGAGAAGAATTGAAGAAGAAAATAGTGGAACTTTTTAATAAATGTTGGATGGAGGGTGTAGTTCCCGGTAGATGGGGGAGAATAGTTGTTTTGCCCATTTATAAGGGAAAAGGTGATACTGGAGATTGTGGAAACTATAGAGGAATAGCTTTATTGGATCATATAGCGAAAGTGTACGAAAAGATTTTAGAAAGAAGATTAAGAGGAGTGATAGAGATACAGTTGGGAGAGGAACAATATGGGTACAGGAAGGGCAGGAGTACTTCGGATCTGTTGTTTGCTTTAAGAATAGTGTTGGAGAAGAGCTGGGAATTTAATAAAACAGCATATATAGCCTTTTTGGACCTAAGAAAGGCATTTGACTCGGTACCCAGAGCCAGACTTTGGAGGATGTTGGGGGAAGTGTACGGAGTGGAGGAAAGACTGAGGAGAGCAATAAAAAGCTTGTATAGCGTTTGTGAGTGTAACGTGAGAACTGGATGTCAAAATGAGAAATGGTTTGAGGTGGGGACGGGAGTCAGACAGGGTAGTGTCCTGTCTCCCTTACTCTTTATAGCTTACTTAGATGTAGTAATCAGAAAGGTTAAAGAGGAATTTCCGAATCTGGATGGTGATATAATGGTGTATGCGGATGATTTGGCATGTTAGAGTTGGGAGGAGGGAGTATTGAGAGGACTTATGGAAAGTTTTGACAGAAATTTGAAGGAGATTGGTTTAGAGATGAATACAGAAAAGACAGTGATAATGAGAGTGGGTAGAGAGGATGAGGGAGAGGTGGAGATCGTCATTGATGATGAAAGATTGAGAAATGTGGATCAGTTTGTTTACCTGGGTGGCGTATTTACAAGCAAGGGAGGATGTGTACGGGAAGTGGAGGCAAGAATGGAAAAATACGGAAGAACAATGAGAGCGTTATATCCAATTATGAAGGATCGGGTGATGGATATAAAAGTGAAGAAGATTATATTTGATAGCATACTGGTACCCACTTTGACATATGGTGCAGAAACATGGAGCATTACAACACGAGAGGAAAAAAGGATCGAAGCTGCTGAAATGAAGGTGTTGAGGACGATAGTGGGAAAGACGAGGAGAGATAGAGTGAGAAACGAATGGGTTAGGGAGAGAGTTGGTGTGGTGCCTGTGTTGAACAGGATAGATTCAGCGAGACTGAGATGGTGGGGGCATATAATAAGGATGCCGGGAGAACGAGTCGCAAGTAGGTGGTGGTGGTGGAGAGTGGAGGGAGTAAGGCCGAGAGGAAGACCGAGGGTAAGATGGAAAGATTGCGTGGAGAGAGCCCTGAGAAGACATGGACTGCCCGCGATGCGCCAGCTGATGGAGGATGGTGTACTTCTGGAAAGGACTGCGTGGAAATCGATGTTGTCTCCGCTGACAGGCCGTAGGCCTCCCTGAGGGAAGACGTAAGACGTAATATATAATATATAATATATATATATATATATATATATATATATATATATATATATATATATATATATATATATA
>JABUQX010003940.1:90000-92500 GCA_015478945.1 Trachelipus rathkii | reverse complement strand
ACCATCTGCCTGGATATTTAAAACTTCTCTATATATCTCTCTATTTACTTTCATAAACACCGGCTTCTTCTTATTTATTTTCAGGCCTCCCTCCTCGAAACTCATTCCACCTTTCTTATCCCTCGTCCATGCTTTCCTCTTTCATGCTCCAAAAAGCTATACCATCGGCGTATGCCTAAATACCCCATTCATTTTTCTTATTCCATCCTGCTTTAAAATTACTTTGTAATACTATCTAAAAAAGCAATAAACAACAGGGGCGATAACACATTCCCCTGCTTCACCCCCGTTCTCACTTGAAACCACTTCTCATTTTCATGTCCGTCTTCATCTTGCACTTATATATATAATATATATATATAATATATATAATTATATATATTATATATATATATTATATATATATTATATATATTATATATTATATTATATATAATATATATATATATATTATAAATATATAATTATATAGTATATATATATATATTATATATTTTATATCTAATTAGGCACTACTCCTTAAAAGGAAGTTACATAAAAAGACATGATATCGAAAATCGCCGAACGCTACTTGTGCAACCCTGCAGTGTCACGTGTTAGCTAAAACTCCAATAGAAAGAGCGCGAGAGTTAAAACAAGTTGCTTTTTTTATCATAATAATTTTTGTGTGTTAATTTTTTTTAATTTTTTTTTAAGAAGCTCGAGCCGATAGAGGGACAGAGGGGGGACAAAGTACCCCCCGTCGTCCTGTACTGAGGCCGAGAGACCCTGACTTTTCCATCTTTCCATCTCTGAATTAGAGCGATTGAGCAGTAAGGCAGAGAGTCTGGGTTCGATCCTCTGAATTTCTGACGCTTTATTTCCTTGAAATGATCGAAAAAAATCGATTAAATCGTTCGTTCGATATATATCAGTTAACTTCCTTTTAAAGGATAAGTTCTATATATATATATATAATATATATATATATATATATATATATATATATATATATATATATATATATATATATATATATATATATATATATATATATATATATATATATATATATATATATATATAAATATATATATATATAATAATATAATAACATATATATATATATATATATATATATATATATATATATATATATATATATATATATATATATATATATATATATATATATATATATATATATATATATATATATATATATATCTCTGCTATATATATATATATCAGTGGCAACTCCAGTAACTTTTTACTACTCGTTCTCTCTCTCTCTCTCTCTCTCTCTCTCTCTCTCTCTCTATATATATATATATATATATATATATATATATATATATATTTTTACTCTCCCACTCTATATCTAAGATGTATATATATATATATATATATTCTTTATATATATATATATATATATATATATATATATATATATATATATAAATATATATATATATATATATATATATATATATATATATATATATATATATATATATATATATATATATATATATATATATATATATATATATATATATATATATATATATATTACAGTTGTCACCACCACTCACGGGCAGAGCCCTATTCAAGGAGGGGGTATTGCACACATCAGTTATTCATCAACTAACGCAAACTACGCAGATGAGCACAGACCCAGGCTTTAAAGTGAGAGAGATTAAATTCAGCAGGAAACACAGAAGATGGAAGAGAATTCTAGAACAGAGGTGGCAGGAAAGAAGGAAGCACCACAGCGAACAAGCCTGGAGTTACCAATATCAACACAAAACTCATGCGCCGACACAGCACCCCTTGTGCTACGAGGGCGTCATAAAGGTGGTGGTACGCGAGTGATAAGTTCCCTCGAGCACCTGCCGCTGCGGTACCTATAGAAAAGAGATAAAGCCCCAACATCGCGCCGCAAAGATAGAGGGTCAAGAAAACTGGAAAGTGCAGAACAGTTTATAAGCCTTTTGGCCTTTGACTCGACCCTATCCAAAAGCCGGGTGAAACCAGAGCCCCCCAGATATGAAAGCAGTACTCCATACAAGGGCGAATGAGGCCCTTGTATAGCTGGAGCAACTGAGAAGAGGAAAAAAAGTCTCGCAGCCTAAACAGAACTCCCAGTTTCTTTGAGGCCGCCCTAGCAACCGTTGTGATGTGAGGTTTCCAAGACATTTTTTTGTTTATGTGAGCAAGAGATGTTTATATTGTCAACAGGAGAGACGAGAAGAACCGTCGAAAGAGATAGGAGGATTGAAGGTGTCTTAGGAGGAGATTTGTGAAGTTGGGTTTTTAAGGGTGAATTTCTGAGTTGAGACGACCCCACCCGGAAATTCCATCCTATCCAGGTCAGCTAGAATAGAATCGGAAAGATTAAGACGAAGGCAATTCTAGAAGTAAAAAGAGGGAGCAGAATTGAGAATGAGTTGAAGAATAAAGGGTCGAGTCATCGGCATACGAAGTGGATAGAGTTAGATGTGCAGGTGAGAAGATCATT
>JABUQX010003940.1:77500-87500 GCA_015478945.1 Trachelipus rathkii | reverse complement strand
GCTGGTGCTATTAAATCGCTGGTGTAAATAAAGGAACTAAGTTTTGAGTGCGCTAGGGTCTTACATGAGGGTATGCTGTTACCTTTGTTAATGTTTAGTCGTGAAACTGGTCTGCAATAAGAGGTATAGATCTAAAGTACAATGTGTTCAGTTGGAATCTTAGGGGCGTGTTAGGTGCGAGAAGAATTGATAAATTGAGGAGTGAACGCATCAGGGAGTTGTGTGGTGTGAAGAAAGAAGTAGATGAGAGAATAAATGAAAGTACACTGAGATGGTTTGGTCATGTGGGAAGGATGGACGATAGTCGGTTTGTTAAGCGGATATCTAGTGGTGGTTGTGCTGTAAATCGACCTGCTGAGAAGCCCGAAGAAAAAGTGGATTGAATCAGTAAAGGAATGCATGGAGGAGAGGAATGTGACTTTGGCAGAGGTGAGAAGAAAGGTGCATACTAGGAATGAATGTCGGGGATTTGTGAGGGGGTTGAGTTGTGGACCACCTAAACCAAGGGATGAACCCTACATTGTCAAGATGCCATAGTGAGGGTACGTCGCAGTCCCGTGAACTCCTAAGGTTGATTTTTCTGACTGCGACGTGTTCTCATTTAAGTGTATAAATGGGGCTGCAAGGCTGTTCTTTCTTTTCGACTTGCGTCATATTCTTCTGCCATTTTTCCGTTTCCGGTTCATGTGACGCACCTTACCCCCAGTCTGGGGAAAGAATGTGGGAGATGACATATATATATATATATATATATATATATATATATATATATATATATATATATATACTATAACTCATATATATATATATATATATATATATTCTTTCAACTATAACTATATATATATATATATATATATAAATATGTATATATATATAATAATAATAATATATATATATATATATACTATATATATATATAATAATAATATATATAATAATATATATTGCTATATATATATATAATATAAATAATAACATATATATATATAATATATATATATATATATATATAATACAAGGATATATATATATATATGTATATATATATAATAATATATATATATATATAATAATAATAATAATATATATATATAATAATAATAATAATAATAATAATAATATATTAAAATAAGGATAATAATAATAACAAAAATAAAATATATATAATTATGAAAACAAATAAATATATAATATATATATATATATATATATAATAATAATAAGAATTTATATAACATTAAATTTATAATATTAAGATTATATATAATAAAAAAAATATAATAATAATAATAATAAAAATAATATGTGAGATAAAATATATATATATATATATATATATATATATATATATATATATATATATATACAAAGATATATATATTTATATATATATATATATATATATATATATATATATATATATATATATATATATATATATATATATATATATATATATATATATATATATATAGAGAGAGAGAGAGAGAGAGAGAGAGAGAGAGAGAACGAGTCGACATTCTAGAAACTATCTATTTTTGCAAATTTCATAATGTTACGATAATATTCTCTTATTTTTTTGCTAAAGTTGGTCAAATAAATGAAATTATTACATAATAAATATATAAGATTATGCAAAATTGAAAAGAAAAAGGGCAGAATAGCCGCTACTTAAATAACGCTTTTAACACATTAAAAATAGGACTAACCCGTGCCCAAAGCAGTTGGCGGATATCATATTAGTGAATTTAGAGTATAAAATTATTTTTAAATACTATGTTTTCCATAAATAAAATGTTTAAATACTATACATAATAAATAATAATTTTTAAAAAAAAAAATATTTAATTATAAATAATAAAATAATAAAAATATTAATAAAATACTTTAAATTATAAAGAAAAATAAAGTGTATCTTGAAATATTATTATTAATTAAGTTAGTCATAAATTAACAATAAAAACAGCCCCCACAAAAAAAAACAATTTAATGCACTAACTCAAGTATTTAATTATATATATATATATATATATATACATATATATATATATATATATAATATAATATAAATATATATATATCTTTATATATGTATATGTATATATGTAAGGTAAATATATATATGTAATATATGCTAACAATAACCAATCTTAATAATAATAATATGTAATATGTATGTATATATATATATATATATGTATAATAATATATAGAAGTTCTGGATGGGGGCTTACTGTGGGTGGTAAAGGAAAGTGAAACAGGGTCATCACCAGTATATATATATAATAATAATAATCATATGTATATAATATATATAACACCATATAACTTAACAGTATATGCGGAGAAATATCACGTACCTATATCTAACAATGAATAATAACGATACTCATATGCAACAAGTATAACATATAACAAATATAATATAATATATTTAACTTCATTTATTTATGTATATAACTATATATAACTCTATATAATATATATTTATAAAATATATATATATATCATTTATATATGTAACATAACAATATAACAATAATAATATATATATATATAATATATATCATATATATATATATATATAACATATTTATATGTATATAAACATAACTATTATTAATAATAATAATATATCAACATAACAAATATAAGATGCTCTTTCTTTTTATATATGCTATCTTCCAATATAATTTATATGTGTATAACAATGGTAATCTAATATATATATATATATATATTCGATCTAATTTTCATATTTTCATTCAGCAAAATAAGCTGACAATTCAATAATTTTTTTCATATAATAGAGATGATATCACTTTAACAAATTTTCTTTTTCGATTATTATTATTATTATTATTATTATTATTATTATTATTATTATTATTATTATTATTATTATTATTATTATTATTATTATTATTATTATTATTATTATTATTATTATTATTATTATTAATAATAATAATAATAATAATAATAATAATAATAATAATAATAATAATAATAATAATAATAATAATAATAATAATAATAATAATAATAATAGTTGAATAAAGCAGAATATGATGTAAAATTCGTAATGATTCACTAGATATTGAGATTTAGCTGTTAAACATTTTGCTATATTTTTTCTTTTGAAATTCCCGAGCAAAGTTTTATTGTTGGTACAAAGAGTTTTCAAGTGAAGATTTGTCGGATCTTGTTACAGAAGGAAAAAATATACACTAATGGAAGGAGTTAGAAAGCTGCAGAAAATTTTTGAGATATGTCAAGGCACCTCTGCTGTTATGGGAAGGTGAGGGGGGAGGGGGGGCTCCTAACAGGCAATGCTTTACCAAACTCTGTAAACTTATACTTCCTCCTTAGGAGAGCTAATGCAACTTGTCTATCTATAAAGTTTCCTCTTGTTTCTCTCCAGTTATCTGACCACAGATTTAACCACTGTGCTCATTCTTACATTAACCTAGTAGTAGAGTTTGATCATTCTTCCTTCTATTTTGCCCATTTCCTATGGAGAAACATTGTCAAACATCGGAATGCGGTTCACGTCAGGCTTTGATTAATTAAATTTCTAATTGATCTTCCCCAACTCTGGCAGGTTTCATTTTGTTTTTATTTCCTTTCTACAAGAGATATAATAATTTTTCCAAAAAGAAATTGAATGTTAAATTAATATATATTTATAAATGCAGTTTAAATAAATTATTCAAAGTATGAACTAGTACGAACCAAAACACTTAGAGGTTTGAGAATTGAATGAGTAGCGATTATAAAAAAAATAACAAAAATTAAATTTATATACGCAAACATATACACATAAACATATATAAAAAATATATATATATATATATATATATATATATATATATATATATATATATATATATATATATATATATATATATATATATATATCTATCTTCTCTACTCTATATATATATATATATATATATATATATATATATAACTAATAATATATATAATATATATATATATATATATATATATATATATATATATATATATCTTTCTAACTATAACTATATAACTATATATATATATATATATATATATATATATATATATATATATATATATATATATATATATATATATATATATATATATATATATATATATATATATATATATATATATATATATATATATATATATATATATCTATTTATATTTTTTTATATATATAATAATAATAAAAAATATAAATATATATATATATATATATATATATATATATATATATATATATATATATATATATATATATATATATATACAAATCCCAAACAAAATATTAGTTTTTTTTTCATATTTCAAAATTTTTAATTAAATCGTTTTTTAAAACAGGCGGAACAGCAATGAATTATTGGACCGTTTTTTAAAAGTAATTTTAAACGAAAATATATATTTTAGCAAAAATAAAAAAACTTTCCAAGCTCTTTTTCTCTGAATTCTGGACTTTGAAGTAATATTGTTTCAACCTCTTTGACACAATTACACAAAAGGAATAGTTTTCATATTATTTGAATGAATGTTTGAGGATGCATTTACCATTCACTTGTCATGAATTTGCAAATAGAAAGTGCTTGAAAGTTTAAGGGTTTGACTGTATCCACTACAAAAATTCAGACTGTAACAAGTGGTGATAATAATAATAATAATAATAATAATAATAATAATAATAATAATAATAATAATAATAATAATAATAATAATAATAATAATAATAATAATAATAATAATAATAATAATAATAATAATAACAATAATAATCATAATAATAATCATAATAATAATAATAATAATAATAATAATAATAATCATAATAATAATAATAATAATAATAACATTAGTAAAACTAATAATAATAATTATAATAATTGTTAAAGAGTATGTAATCATGACTGGATTATACATCGTCGTTGGTACCTCCGAAGGTTATATCTATGATTGTATGTTTCATATCATTGTCTTTTTATTATACTTACTTGCTATTCCAATCTAGTAATGGACTTGTGTTATAATGTGTTTGTACATATTAAATGGTGTTTGTAACTAAAGTATTCGTAACCCCTTCTATGTTATTTAGCGATTGGGTATGCAAAGTGAACTACGATATTTGGACTTCTAGCATGGTAGCAGAGCGTAGTTAGTTAGTTACTAAATTACTACGTTGCTGCTTTGCTACTTCATTGCTACTTAAAGATTGATCAAGTTAAGTTACGATACTAAAACAAACATCGGATACAGAAATAAATTATATCATGGCAAGTTCTACTGGAATACGTATCGAACCCCTAAAAAAGGATGATATGATACTTGGTGTATTCAAGCGCAAGCTTTATTAATTAGAAGCGATTTATGGGAATACGTCAGTGATGAAAAGAAAAGACCAGAAAATTCATCAGAAGCTACACAATGGGATGCGTTCGATCGTAAAGCTAAGTCAGAATTAATACTTATAATTCACCCATCGGAGTTGAAACAAATTAAAGATTGTGAATCTTCAAATCAAGTTTGGGAAAAATTAAAAGGTATTTATCAATCAAAGAATCCTGCGCGTAAGGCAATGTTGCTTAAACAACTAACTCTGAGTAAGCTAAAAGCCGATGAAGATGTAAAAGGTTACTTGGATAGTTTCTTCGACGCCGTGAGTAAATTGCGTGAGTTGAAAATTGATATTCATGGGGATATGTTGAGTATACTATTATTATATAGTTTGCCTGATGAATACAGTAACTTCAGATGCGCAATGGAAAGTCGAGACGAATTGCCTGACGTTGAAATCTTACGAGTGAAAATTATGGAAGAGAGTAAGATTAGACATCAAGATTCTACTAATACTAAGATGGATGCTATGGCAACCACGAAGACAAATTTTAAGAAAAATAGTCACGAAAAGCGACCTATGTGGAAATCACATGTCAGATGTTACAAATGTAACTTATTTGGGCATATAGCATCGAAATGTAGAACTAAATTGTCAAGAAACGAACCTGAAGAAAATAGCAATCACGTGGTTTTATCTGCGAGCACCGATGAAAATGTCTCCGTGAAATGGTGTTTAGATAGCGGATCAACTGCGCATATGTGTTCAAAAGATAAGTATTTTACTGAATTAAGTACTACTAAAGATAAGAAAATTAGGTTAGCAGACTCTTCTGAAACTTTTATAAATGGTACAGGCAGTATTAATATAAAAAGTCAACTAGGAAGAGAAATTAAAAACGTTAATATAAACGAAGCTCTTTACGTGCCAAATTTACATACTAATTTACTATCTGTCTCAAAAATGACCGATAAAGGATGCAAAGTTGTATTTTCACAGGATAATGCAAAAATATATGGTAAAGACGGAAAACTTTTATTGATAGCGAATAGAAAAAATAACCTATATTATTTGCAAGAAAAAGCTTCAGTAGCGTCTGAAATTAAATCTTCTGATATAGAGATTTGGCATCGCAGATTTGGTCATTTAAATATTAAAGATTTGAAAAGTTTAAGAAATAAACATTTGGTGCACGGATTAAACTTTAAAGCTTCTGATATGCCTAACTGTGAAACATGCATAAAAAATAAAATGACTCAATTGCCTTTTAATAAGTCTCATCGTGAAAGTACAAAACTTTTGGAAATTGTTCATTCCGATATATGTGGACCGTTTCGAATTCCATCACTCGGAAATCATAAATATTTTATCACTTTCATAGATGATAAAAGTAGATATACTGTTGTAAAGTTCCTGAAGAATAAAAGTGAAGCTTTGGAAAAATTTAAAGAATATAAATTATTCGTAGAAAATCAGTCAGGTGAAAAAATAAAATATTTTCAAACTGATAATGCTTCAGAATTTCTTTCTCATGATTTTTCAAAATTTCTAAGTGAGAATGGCATTGGAAGAAGACTTAGTGTTCCATACACGGCTCAACAAAATGGAATCTCTGAGCGCCAAAACAGAACGTACGTTGAGATGGCAAGATGTCTCCTCAGTGAATCGAACCTACCACATAGATTCTGGGCAGAAGCTATTTTAGCTGCAAATTATTTACGTAATAGATGCCCCTCCAGTGCTTTAAATGGAAGTGTACCTGTTAATATATGGACTGGAAAGCGATGCACAGTTTCGCACTTACGCATTTTTGGTACGAAAGTTTATTTTATGAATAAAACACCGGGAATGAGTAAATTACAACAAAGATCCAGGCCAGGAATTTTGCTTGGATATTCAGAAGAGAGTAAGGCATATAGAATATGGTCTGAAGAAGAAAAAAAACTCTTTATAGCTCGGGACGTAAATTTTCCACGAGAAAATTGTACACAGAACATTATTTCCGGATCTGAGGAGGGTGATGAAATAATGGAAATAGTCCCTCTAATGACTCTTAAAAATGATCCTGAAGAAGATCCTGAAGATGCTACAGACAGCATCGATTCAGAGGATGATGCTACATTTGTTCCTCGAGGACGAGGGAGACCGAAGATAATGCGAACTGGTCAACGTGGACGTCCAAAGAAAATTTATCAACCTGCTTCAAAAGATGGTGAAAAAGAAGATAGAGAAGAATCAGAAGAAAAAGATGAGAATCCGAAAAAAGCTATTGCCACAAAAGTAACTGAAACAACTACCATGGCAGTAGATGGAGGATCAGTCATCTCTCTCACAGATGCATTAAATAGTCCTGCCTCTTGTCAATGGAAAGATGCGATTGAAAAAGAATATACATCGCTTCTGCGAAATAAGACATGGACAATAGAAGAGAGACCATCAAATTGCAGAATATTAGGTTCAAAAATGTTGCTACGTAATAAATTTAAAGCGGACGGGGCTCTTGATAAAAGAAAGGCACGCCTTGTAGCCCAAGGTTTTTCACAAAGACCAGGTATCGATTATTATGAGACATTTTCTCCCGTTATACGTCTTAGTTCTCTTAGAACTATTGTTGCACTTGCAGCTGAAAGGGGTATGACTATACATCAAATGGATGTGAAATCATCGTCATATGCCGAGAGGGGGTGTTGAAGAGTACGTCATCATGACTGGATTACACATCGTCGTTATGCAGAAGAGTTGGTACCTCCGAAGGTTATATCTAAGATTGTATGGTTCATATCATTGTATTCTATTTTATCTTATTAATATACTTACTTGCTATTCCAATCTAGTAATGGACTTGTGTTATAATGTGTTTGTACATATTAAATGGTGTTTGCAACTAAGTATTCGTATCCCCTTCTATGTTGCTTGGCAATTGTGTATGCAGTTTGAACTACGTTATTTGGACTTCTAACAATAATAATAATAATAATAATAATAATAATAATAATAATAATAATAATAATAATAATAATAATAATAATAATAATAATAATAATAATAATAATAATAATAATAATAATAATAATAATAATAATAATAATAATAATAATAATAATAATAATAATAATAATAATAATAATATTTTGCACAACAACAAATTATAAGGCATTTATCTGCCTGTCAGTGTGTGTAGTCTCATCCTCCATCCGTCTCTATCTTCGAAGTCTCCACCTCTTCTCAATTCCATGATGTTCGGGAAGTTATGCCTCTCCAGTACCTCTTCTACTTCATCTCTCCACCTTCTTCTCGGCCTCCCCCTCGGTCTCCTGCCTCCGGGCCTCCACTCCCAAGACCTTTTCGCCACTCTCTCCTCCCCCATCCTCTCTAGATGTCCCAGCCACCTCAGTTGTGCCTTTTCTATCTTATTTCTCATCTCACATACCCCTGCTCTCTCTCGTATATGTTCATTTCTCACTCTATCTCTTCTGGTCTTTCCCAGCATTACCCTCAAAGGCCTCATCTCCGCTGCTTGTATTCTGCTTCTTGTGGATACGTTGGTCGTCCAACTCTCCGCACCATACATCAATATGGGAGTCAAAACATTCTCAAAAATGATTTTTTTCACCTGCAGGGGCACATTCTGATTCTTCAGCAAAGGATAGAAAACGCTCACGCTTCTTCCGTATTTTCCTATCCTTTCGGCGATATCTTCCCCAACTCCTCCCCTGTTTCCGAACACACTTCCTAAATACTTAAAACTTTCTACCTCTTTTACAAGATAGAAGTATGACAATTTTGTTTTTAGGTGTCTGGAGATTGATTCCGATACTCTCTCTCTCTCTCTCTCTCTCTACTCTCTCTCTCTCTCTCTCTCTCTCTCTCTCTCTCTCTCTCTCTCTCTCTCTCTCTCTCTCTCTCTCTCTCTCTCTCTCTCTCTCTCTCTCTCTCTCTCTCTCTCTCTCTCTCTCTCTCTCTCTCTCTCTCTTTATTTATTTATTCTCATAAACACCGTCTTCTCCTTATTCATTTTCAGGCCTCCCTCTTCGAAACACATATTCCACCTTTCCAGTCCCTCTGCCATGTCTTCCTCCTTCACGCTCCAGAAAGCTATATCGTCGGCGTATGCCAAAATACCCCATTCATCATTTTTATTCCATCCTGCTTTAAAATTATTTATAACCTTATCTAAATATGCAATGAACAACAGGGGCGATAACACACTCCCCTGCTTCACCCCTGTTCTCACTTGAAACCACTTTTCATTTTCATGTCCTGTCCTCACCTTGCACTTACACACCTCGTACAAGCTCTTAATTGCATTGAGCATTCTCCCCGAAACTCCATATTCTTCCTCTAGACATCTCCACAACCTATCTCTAGGCACTGAATCAAAGGCTTTTTGCAAATCCACGAAGGCCACACTCACCCCAACATTGAATTCCCATGTCTTCTCTGCAATCTGTCTTAAACTAAAGACCAGATCCGTTGTTCCCCTATTCTTCCTGTACCCGTGCTGCTCCTCTCCCAACTTTGCCTCTACTTTCCCTCTCAGTCTTCTCTCCAACATTCTTTCATATACCTTTACTATGTGGTTTATCAGGGATATGCCCCTGTAATTTTCACATTTACCAGAATCTCCTTTACCCTTATATA
>JABUQX010003940.1:32500-65000 GCA_015478945.1 Trachelipus rathkii | reverse complement strand
CATATTAATGAGAAATGGGTCCCTTCTCATTAAGGCTACTATTCGGAATTAAAGTTTCATCTTGTCATCATTAACGTCTCTCTGAAACATCTATCCTATTTCCACTCTAGGTGAAATAAGAAACACATCCAAAGGCACTATTTATTTTTTAGAACAGAAAACAAAGATATTTCTGTCATTTTAAGAAATCTCCAGCAGAAAAATTTCCCAACGAAAACGTTTATAGATTTCCCCCTAGTCGGGACCCGCCTGATACCCCAAATCCTCGTTTACTGCTGACCTTTAGTACCCCTTTCCACCTTCAAAGGTGAAAATATGGTTTACAAGCTATAATTTTGTATGTTTATTCTCAGACCGAGATGTTGCTTTAAATGCCAGCGCTTTGGTCATCCCCGTAAATGCTGTAGAATGCCCAGCCTGCGGGGAATAATTTCTTCACATTCCCTGTGAAAACACACCAAACTGCAAAAACTGTGGAGGACCCCACAATTTCTCTCCCTTAAAAAGCCCGTCTTACCTGCTTGAACAGGAGGAGGTTTTGAAGTTATATACCATAAAAAAAAATTGAGAAGGTGAGATGTCGTACGCCAGCTCAAAGACAAATATCCCACAATACAAAGGCCAACCTTTCTCAGCTTGTTAATCCACCGACACAACTCAATTCCAGTAGAACTCTTCCCCTAAATTCTACCGAAACTCAAGCAGTTACTGCAACCTACCCGCCTGCATTGCCTATACTACTGACTTCTCAAATAGTACAAAAACAGTCCTTGATCAAATCTCCCTTTCAAACTGATATCAACAACCCTACTCCGAGTACTAGTTTTCAATCAACTAACAAAGAAACTATGTTGATTCATCCAACACAACGTTAGGAGAGCATTCTCTGTCAAGACACTCTGTCCCATACCCTCTCGGCGATAAGTTCGCAAAGTCACCTAAGAGGGATAGGTCTATGTCCCGTCATCCGTCTCAAACTATTACTCAAATTCCTGAAAAAGATGTTCCTAAACACAAAGAAAAGATTAATTACCATGCTACAGATTTTTCGGTAAAATGCAATACATCTGAATTTTTAAAACAAAACACACTGGCCCGAGTTGTAAAAAAAAAACAACTCAGAAGAGACCTCGTCATAAGTCTATTCCTGAGACAAAAGCTATGACTTCAATAGATTGTACCCAAGCAATCACAGCTATTGAAGAGCCCACCAACCAACTCTCTGATAGCTTGCACGATTATTCCAACTCTTCTGATTCCTCCTATAGCTCTTCTTCCGAATTTATTACCTCAGCACTCCTTAAAGGATTTTATGTCTTAGCGGATGAAATGGATCATGGTTCTCAGATGGAGCCTGATGTGACGACCCACTCTCTCTAATGCTTCTTGCGCTTCCAAGATAGATGAATGGAAAATTGTTCAACATAAACACCGGAAGCTCTCCAAACGTTCTAAATCAGTTGGCGGCATGAAAGGGGAACCAGAGGTTCCCCATCTTAACTCAAATTGTCCAGTCTTCCAAAGTCACCCACCTGATGACTCACTAGCGTTAGACCTCCGTAATCTAACGGATCCCATATTGAATCCCAATATCACAACTCCAACTTCCTTACAAAACAATAACTCTTTACGGTTCACCTTCTGAAACTTCCTACATGGAAACATTCCCATATTCTTCACCCATTTCTTAATCTGCTTGCTTAACAGATGTTAATATCGATTCTATTCCTAAACATGAGCATTTTGATTGCTCTTCCATCGACCAACTAAGTCCATATAATAAGGTGGACTTGTTTGAACTCAATTTGTTTCGCATTCGTTGCGAAGCCCCTCCACCAAATACCACTGAAACTTTCCCTATAAGCAGACGTAAAACCAAAATCACTGTTGTACCACAGTTCCTTACCACTGGGATTTGTTGTGTTTCCTCGGCAGGACACGCGTCTCAGGTTTTCCTCCCCATCTGAATCCACTTCCAGGATCACCCCTAGCCACATAGAGACAATTGTCTCAAAAAAACCTTCTTCATAATATTTATAACAATATAACATGACCACCTTCCTTCAATGGAATTGTCGTAGCTACTACACTAATTTTTAAGAACTTGTTCAACTAATAAACATAAGCACACCAAAGTTCATATGTTTGCAGGAACTTTGACTATGTAATAGAGACTTTTTCCAACCGCTGGAATATAAATCACCGCCACCCTATTTAGAAAGAAGTGACAATGATAATGGAGGTGCAAGAATCCTCAATCATAAATATGTCCCATATTCTTCAGTCCTTTTTCAAACTATACTTCATGCAATGGCAGCACGAATTCATCTGTCCACCGACCTTATAGTCTGCTTAATGTACTTGGCTCCGAGTAGTGAGTTTGCTAAGGTAGATTTAGCTGACATTTCTAAGCAGCTCCCTAGTCCGATTGTTATACTAGGAGACTTTAGCCTTCACAAACCCTTATGGGGCGAATCTGTCACCTCATCTAAGATCCTTGTTGATCTTCTAACACCCTTTTCCCTGAGATGACTTAACACAGGACTCAATACATATGAACGTTTACATACACACTTTTCTTCCTGAATTGATATTCTATTTTGCTCAAAATCTCTTTTGGATTGCTTTACATGGTCCCGTTTTGAATTTATAGGTCAGTGACCACTACTAAACAACCTTAAATGAACTTGCACCGAGCCCAATGTTCAAATCCAATTCCAGCTAGTATTATGACCGAGCTGAGTGAACTCCTTTTCGTGATGCCACAGCTATCCCATTTTCTCACTTTAATAAACGGTTTCCGACTATTGTTGGTGCCTTTAACTTCTTCCAGCAAGTTATCATCACAGCAGCGGAAGCTTGCGTTCCACGATCTACCGTTGGTAGGCGTTCGGAAGCCCCGTGGTGGTCCCAGTGGTCCCAGGAGTGCTCACAAGCTACCCGGGAGAAGAAAAATTTAGCTGGAAATACAAAAGGACCCGCACCATCCCAAAAATGATTAGCTTTATAGCAGCTGCTGCGAGATCTCGTCGAAATGTACGCCAAATACCTAAACAACACTTTCGAACTTATACTTCGACTGTCAACTCCACAACTCCCCTTTCTTTAGTGTGGAAAGTTGCACAGAAAATATCTCGCCGCTCCAACAACTCTTCACCAACAGTCCTCCGTTATCGGCCTGATATAACCGATAGGATCTCTGCTCCTGCAGATGCAATAGGTTATAGTTTTGCTAGCCACTCGAGGTTTTTTCAATATCATGGAGCCTTTCGAAAATTGAGAACTAACATTGCACCGCCAGACTTTTCAACAGCGAAAGGAGAAGATCATACCTATAACCGTCTTTTAAAACTTGCAAAGTATCATACTGCACTGGCAAGCAGCAAAGAGTGTTCCCTTGATCAGACCTAAATCCGTACATAATGCTCCATCATACTCACCCCACTACAACAGAGTTCTTGCTGGATCTGCACAACAGAATCTGCATCGAATTCTCTTTACCATCTATTTGAACCACAGCTTTTGTAATCCCTATTCCCAAAATTGGGAAAGATTCAAGTTGACGGACAACCAAAAACCAATTTCGCTGACCTGTCATGCTTGCAAATTAATGAAGAAAATGGTTTCAGGCCGCCTTTTCCCTTATCTGGTGCGTCGCCAGGGTTTTTCAAACTTACAACTTGGTTTCCGCAAAAATCGTTCGACCGCGGATCCCTTGTTAAAACTGGATCATGACATCCGGGAAACCATCTCAACTGGTAAGATCTTCCTTTGTGTGTTTTTTGACCCTGAAAAAGTTTATGGCATAACGTGGAAAACTGGAGTTCTCCTCAAACTATACTCGCTCGGTTTCCGAGGACATCTCCCTCTCTTAATTAAATACCTTCCGTCAGACAGATTCATCCAGGTTCGATCCTGTTCTGTTCTATCACGCCACTTTACTCTGGATGAAGGTGTTCTGCAGGGATGTGTTATAAGTATTTTATTATTTGCTCTCGGATTCAATGATATAGTTACTTCTTGCCCCGAGACGGTCAATTTTTCGCTCTATGTTGATGACCTGCACTATATATTGCCGATGCCAGGCGTCCATTTCTCACCCCAAAAAAACCAGCAGTATTATTTAAGAAAAATGGAGCAGAAGAACCTGCCACCTTCCTCCCGCGAACCTAATCTTTAATGGTTCACCCATTCCTGCAGCTTCAAAAGTTAAATTTCTAAGACTTATTTTAGATGACCACTTAACATACTCACTGCACATTAAACTTCTGAAAACGACTTCTCATCGCGTGATTGACCTATTACATCATCTTGCCTCAAAATCTTTTGGTGCTTATGGCAAATCCCTTTTATGTCTCCTCACCGCATTAATCCTATCAAAGCTGGACTATTTCTGCATAGTATATGGCCAGGCCTCTCCAACCCTACTACACCTATTACATCCCATCCAAAACGAAGCGATCCGTATCTCCACTGGAATCTTCCGGTCGTTCCCTCGGGTAAGCCTTGAAATTGAGTTGGATGTGATGCCACTCTCTCTTCGAAGAAAATACATCATGTGCACAAGTTATCTTCACTTTCAAACCCCAATATCGTCTGCTCTAACACCGAATAGGCAAGATATGCCTCAGAATTTTACTTGCTGGCCATTTGCAAACAGAGTTTATAACATCTTTAACTTCCTCAACATCCTTTTGCAAAAGGTGTCGACGTTCTCTTATGATGATGAATATACTCCTTGACTATTCCCAACTCCTACAATTTCCCTGGCCCTGACCTCTCCCTCCAAATCTAGCCACCCCGCTTCCTTGTTAATGGCATCATTCCTATTTCATTCTGCAGTTCACGATGAATTTACTCCAGTGTTTACTGACGGCTCTAAAACAGGGGACAGTGAGGTTGCGTCTGCTGTCTTTCCTGACCGCAACCTCCCTATATATATATATATATATATATATATATATATATATATATATATATATATATATATATATATAATAACTATATATATATATATATATATATACATGGGCACCGTTAAAGCCAAATTTATGGAAGCAAATTATATATATATATATATATATATATATATATATATATATATATATATATATATATATATATATATATATATATATATATATATATATATATATATATATATATATATATATATATATATATATATATATATATATATATATAGTGTATTTAAAAGTTTTGAATAATAAAAAATGATAATCCACACATCAGCCCAATATTTATAAATATTTCATAATTTACGAAAAGTTTTATTTCAAAATGAATATAACTAGTTTTTTTTTTAATAAATAAGTGCTCAGCAACATGCAGTTGTTCAGTTACACTAACACGCTTATTTAATATTATTCGCTTAACAACAATTCCGCGGACTGGGTATTTTCCCAAGAAGGGGGCATATATATATATATATATATATATATATATATATATATATATATATATATATATATATATATATAACTGCCTACCCAATTATAATCTTCAAGGTACGCCACTGATATATATATATATATATATATATATATTTATATACATAATTATATATTTCATTACGGAAAGTTCTTGTGAGGTTTGAAAACCCTAGGGGTGGCGTGGCTACTTGTCCCTCTATAACGGTGCTTATATACCATATATATATATATATATATAAATATATATATACATATATATATATTTAAATAAAACAACACAAATATATATATATATATATATATATATATATATATATATATATATATATATATATATATATATATATATATATGCGTTGCGTGTGTATGCGCGCGAAAATTCAAAGGCCTACACTAGGCATTATGCCCATAGAAGCTGTTGAATATCCAATCAGCTCTCAAATAAAAGCGTAAGATGTTCAATTGATACATGGGGTCTGAAAGTGCTCAATAGAAAGGAAGAGTGGGAATGAATAGAAAGGAAATGTTATAGAATTTGCTAGTAAATTTCCATAGCAGAATGAGGATAGTGTTATACTGAGAGAATATAATATTCGAAGAAAGGTTTGTTGAGCTGGAGCCAGAGCGGACCCGGACCCAGAACCGGACCCGGAGACGAAACGGAGCCGGAGTCGGAGTTGGAGCCGGAGCCTA
This sequence comes from Trachelipus rathkii, assembly GCA_015478945.1. Taxonomy (NCBI): domain Eukaryota; kingdom Metazoa; phylum Arthropoda; class Malacostraca; order Isopoda; family Trachelipodidae; genus Trachelipus; species Trachelipus rathkii. Next base: position 58,854 of record JABUQX010003940.1, on the reverse strand, counting down.
ATTTTTCTTTTTTTGGTAAACCGGAGTAGAATTTTTTTTTGGGTGGAGGCGGAGCCAGGAGATTTTGAAATTGCTTAGCTGAAGTCGGAGCAGGTAAATAGAATTATCTGCTCAGCAGCTGTTGTAGAAACTAGAAATTATGAGAATACACATTTAAGAGCTGTTCTCGAAGACGGGAATATGTGATCGAAAAGACAATAACAACTATAATAACGATAGCACAAAGATTGTGTTGAAACATGTCAAAATATATATATATATATATATATATATATATATATATATATATATATATATATATATATATATATATATATATATATATATATATATATATATATATATACGTGCATGTCAAAATATATATATATATATATATTGCGTTCCTTATACGAATACAATAGAAGGAACATGGTTTCAGGTAAATTTTGAAATATTTATGTACATACGAATACGATAGAAGGAACATGGTTTCAGGTAAATTTTGAAAAATTTGTTACTTTAGGTAAGGTTAAGTTAGGTTAGGTTATGTTAGGTTAGGTAATAAATTAACTTAACCTAACCTAACCTAACATAACCTAACCTAACCCAACCCAGCCTGGCCTAGCCTAACCTGTAACCTTACCTAAAAGTAACATTTTTTCATAATTTACCGAAACCACATTCCTTCTATCATTCATATATACATAGATTTTTGAAAATTTGCCTGGAAACCATGTTCCTTCTAATAAAAGCCTATGTATATATGTATATATATATATAGAATATACATATATATATATTATATATAAACATATATATATATAAAAAAATATATATATATATATATATATATATATATATATATATATATATATATATATATATATATAATATATATATATATATATATATATATATATATATATATATATATATATATATATATATATATATATATATATATATATATATATATATATATAATATAATTATAATTATATTTTATTTATATATATACTACAGCCACGAGCCATGGCTGCAGCACTCGGTACGCATCAGCCATAAGTCCGGCGTAAAGCCAGTCAAGACAGTCCTGCCAATTTAGTATAAAAAACAAAAAAAAAAAAAAAAAAAAAAAAAAATTAAAAACCCCTCCTTAGAATTTTCCGCTGATTCCAAATATATAATTTGTTTTACTGTAGGTGCTGCCGTTCTCGAGTTACATGATGTCAGCTTTAGACACTCTGACCTATATATATATATATATATATATATATATATATATATATATATATATATATATATATATATATATATATATATATATATATATATATATATATATATCTATATATATATATATATATATATATTATATATATATATATATATATATATATATAACTGTACATATATAAATATATATATATATATCTCGAGTTACATATAGACACTCTGCTATATATATATATATATATATATATATATATATAAATTTCCGTGTGTATTTTGAAAAGATCGGAGGAATGTTTCTTACAGTCATTTTAATCAATTAGGTGAACAAAAAATTCCGAGTGTAATTTTAGAATAGAACTAATTGTGAAAGCTAATTAAGTAAAAATCATTGAAATTAAATACATAGGAGAGAGAACAAGCAAAAAAAGGAATGACTTCAGCAATTTGTCTCTGTCAACAAATAAAAAGAGACAGCGAAGACCTCTTATTGTCTTCAAATTTTCTCTCTCTTTTAAAATGGAAAAAGAAATAGGAGGGGATATTGAAAAGCTCTCTCTTTCTACTCTCACTATTACATTCTCTCCCTACTCTTTATACATAGCTCAAACACACTCGTTCCTCCCTGACTCTCCCTTTCTTTTTCCCTACCCCAATCTTTCTTCTCTTTCCCTCATTCCTTTCTTTCTCTTCCCCCTCCTCCCTTTCCGTTTATTATACATCTCCTTTTCTCTCTTTCTTCCTTCCTCACTCCCTAAAAACTCTCACACCAACAATTTCTCCTTACACTCTCTTACTTTCGTTCAAATATAAAATTACCATCCAAATAATAAACATTTTTTAATAAGAGAGAGAGAGAGAGAGAGAATTAGAAGAGAGAGAGAGATAAATCAGAACTTGACATTAATTAAAATTTAAAATTAAATTATCATTAGCAATTTATATACGGTTTTTTAAGAATAATATTCAGGTCAAACTACACTAATTTGCGACATGTCAATTCATGGACTGCCATTGAATTGTAGAATTGTGGTTGTTTGAATATTTGTTTCCTGTAATATATGATATTATAATATATATATTATATATATATAATATATATATAATTATATATAATTATTATATATATATATATATATATAATATTATATATTATTATATAATTATGTATTATTTATATATATATATCATATATATATTTATATACTATATAATAAATATATATTTTAATAGATATATATACTATATATAGCTATATATATATATATAAAAGAAGTCACTTTATTAAGATTTATTTATAATTTATGCAAATGTTTTCCAAGCTAAGCTTAAAAATCATGTTCGTATTAATATCATATTAGAAATATTCCAAAGAAAATATGTTAATTCTCATCTCAACTTAAAGAATTTTACAAAATTTACCTTTACCTGCCCAGCTGAGCAGCGTTTGGTACCGCTCCGTGACGTAGAATACGCACACATTTATTTATTTTCGCTGTCTCAGTGCTGGGTCAGTTTGTATTTATTTTTGCTTCCGGTATATTATAAATAATTATTATATTATTATTTATATTAATATATTATTTATATATAGATATTATATATTTATAATATAATTATTATTAACTATATATTATATATATATTGAGAAATCTAGTTATTTACCTTTTGAACGGTACTCGTCGTTACCCAAAAACATAGTACAGGGTATCTTTATGACCATAAATGGACTTTCTATTATAGGGATTTGAGGATTCAAATATATATAGGACCTGTAGTTTTACGACTCCGTCAGGTTTATTTTTTTTATTTTTTTTTTTAACTAATGGAATCAAGTTCAAAAAAACAAAGATGGCAGGAATCGGGTCTCTCGGCCTTCCGGGAGACGAGTTAGACTATTTCCCCCCTCCGGCGAGGGTCTCCGAACCCCCGCTCTTTGGGTATTTGGGTGCCGCGGGGTTCCTCCGCCCCCTACGGGGGATGGAAATCGTCCCCCCTTTCTGTTCCCCGGTCGGCTCAAGCCCCCTTTTTTTGCCGTGTAATACCTTACAAATATTATATATATATATTATATTATATTATATATATTAATAATATATATTAATTTATTTATATATAAATATATAATATGATTTGACACAAAAAACTCAATACTAGATGAATGCCAAAAACTCAAAAACTTGAGAAAAAACTCAAGCGATGACATCCCTGTTATGAGTCGTTTTAGCAATAAGAATGTCTTAAAATTCCTCCGCGTCATAAAGTAAACACATATATTGCTAATATTTTTTTTGAATTATAACTTGAACATTCTATTATAATTCTATATTATATTTTATTATGTATTATTATTTTAATAGTAAATTAAAAAAAAAAAAAAAAAATTTTACTTTAGATCAAAAAGTCAATAACTAGACTTAACTTATATATATACTATATAATTAAGTATACGTATATATATACATAGGAGTAGTAAGTATCTAATTATTTACTTGATTAAAATATATAATTATTTAATATTATATATTTATATACCGTATAATAATTTGTAAAAAATAATCCGCTTCCGACTGAATTTAACAAGTTTTTCCTTTCCTTATTTTATATATTTAATGTATATATATAATAATATATTTATATAATCTTTTATATTTATTATATATTAATATATATATATTTATTATTATTAATATGTAATATTTATTTTTCCATTATATAAAGGAAGAGAGGACATGATTGTATGAAAATCCTTTCTGGAAGAGGAAGCAAGAAGTACGAAGTAAGATAAAATGAAGAAATCTTGGTAACAAGTAATAAAAATAACGGATGGGTAAGAAGAGAAAGAAAGAAGTTGATTGAGGTCCAAATATAGAAGAAAAGTCATTTTGGGATGGGATAAGGGATACAATTTGATAAAAATCCACCGATCTTAAGATTTTTTCAAGATTCGTACACCGTCACGCGTATATTAATTTGTAACTTGCCAAATTATAACTACTAACGTTCCGATCAAAATCAAAAATATCAAAAAAATTCTTAAAAGAAAAAATCACAAATTGACTTTTTTTAACAAAAAATCAAAAAAAATCACCATTAAAATTGCCCACTCCCTGATTTCAAAAGTGGCCAAATATATTAAATCAACATGGGTGAGAAAATTAAATAAATTAAATAATACGTAGCGTTATACCTAGGCCCATGAATTTTTCAATAAATACAGCACAGAGTGAGACTTTTGAAATAACAATCCTATCTCTAAAATTTGAAGTTTAATAGGACCAGAGTTCTAAGATTCAAATTCTAACAACTGTGGCATTCGAAGACCTCTAAGTGATTAGAAGTGCCATAGAGATGATGTCAAAGAACAAAGCTAAAATTTAAAACCTTTCCCCAAAAAAATGAACAAAGGTAGGTGAAAGTAAAAGAACACAAAGAAATATAAGATGGCCATGCTCGGTTATTTTAAAGGCTACGCGTAAGAAATTGCGATAAAAATACAGAAAAGCTATGGAAAAGGTCCGGTTGTTAGAATGTTGGCAAAAACTACTTTAGAATCTCAACTCGCGTAGCTATCGCGGTGCTTATTCTTAATCAACAGTGCCTGCCATACTCAAATTACCATACAGCTTTAAAATGAAAAATAGGATAAGAATATTGCTCAAAATCTACCGTGCAGCTTAAAGCATCAAATTACGATACAAATTAGGCTCATAACACTCAGCCAGTTGCAGCTTCAGCAACTCACAAATTTTCATGCAGCTAAAGCCATAGCAATCACTTTTAAAATTTTATCAAATTTGTAAAACTTATATGACCTCTTGTTAAATGACTCAAATATTTTACAATTAAATTATAATTACTCGGTAAGCTTAAAAAAATTCTACTTGCATGATGGAAAATAGGGTCTATCTTGAAAGGAAATGGAATTTAGCTTTCTAAACTAAAGTAGTGCCAAGTAAGATGCTAAAACAAAAAATTACTTATTATAATGATTATAATTTAATAATTTATTATTATTATTATTATTATTCTATTATCTATTATTATATTATTATTATTATCTATGTATCTTAGAGGTCGTTATACCATGTCAGCAGTCAATGAATATTAGTTATCCCTTTTTTATCATTTTTCTAGAAAAATTTTTAATCCCAAAGGATCCAATATTATTATTATTCAATATCATTTTATATTATTATTATTATTATTATATGATTATTATTTATTATATTTGATAATTATTATTATTATTATTCAATTATATATATTATTTTTATTCAATTACGTTATTACTTATTTTATTATTTATTTATATAATGAATTATTATTTTTATTATATAATTATTAACTATTATTATTAAATTATTCTTATTATAATCATTATGGTATTATTATTATTATATTATTATTAAATAATTTATATTTTAATATTAATCTATATTAATAATGATAATTTTGTTGCTAAGCACTAAATTATAATAATTATTATATCTCTCTTCATTTATTTTATATTAAAGCTTATCTAATATATAATTTCATATTAATATATTGAAAATATAATTGTTCTATATAAGTACACATACATTTCTTATTTGTTTTATTTTATTTTTCGTATAATCTATTAGTCTCTATTATATAAAGATATACTATATTTGCTATTATTATTAAAATTAAATAAATAATATCAAATTATTTATTTATTTTAAATGTAAATAATCATTATTTAATTAATAATATAGAATCTCAATATAATAAAATAATCTCTCTCAAATTGTTAGTCTTCTACACTATGATGTCATTTAATATCCATGTTTAAAGTGACTGGTGAAATTCTATTTATTTATTAACTCCGTACACTTTTTGATCTATTTATTACTTATGTATGTGCAAAAGGTGTGCGGTGTATTACGAATTACAATAGCTCTCAACGTGTCTCAAATATTATACCCGTTTATAGGGATGAAGACTAATTAATTACCAGGAATTACGACCTTCATTAATTCTCACTCATAATACTTATATATATATACATAGTCTCATTTGACGATATTACCAAATTGCAACAGCATATGTGCAAACATTTAGTTTATATGAATATTTTCAATAAAATATATAACATATTATTAAATTTATTTATTATCTAAATTGCTACTCCTATAAAGTAATTATCAATTATTTTTGTATATTTTTGTCTCGTGGTGTCATTCGATTCTAAAAAATAGTTAAGGTTGTATTATAATGAATTCTCTCCGACATCCAATACTAGGCTAGCTCCTCAAGGATATTTAGTTGTAATTAACTTCTATTATATTATATTGTTAACTAACTACTACACCACGCATACATAATTGCCTATTTAATTTAAACTCATGCTATAAAACAAAATAAGCAAATAATATTATAATATAAGATGATATACTTGCGTTCTCCTTAATTAATTAAAGATATATCTCGCTATTAGTATTATTATTGATAAAAAAAATAAAAAGCAGAACGTGTAGCGTACCAATTAAAATCTTTTGTTAATTTTACTATTTTTATATAATATAATAATAGTATTATATATATATTTAATAAAATAAAACATCGAAAATGTCATAAGATCCTATTTATTTTTTCTCATCTTTAACACTAATTATATGAAAAATTTATTAACAATTTTCGTTATAAAACGCTTTTCTAACCTTTTCCAAAAATATTATACATAAGATAAACAACTACCTTTCACCGTTTTAATTCTCATAATCGTGCTCCAACTGACTTTTAGTAATAATGGTGGCGGTATAATGATTTTAATGAATTCAGAAAATGGTATTTATAAATTATTTACTATGAGGATTATTCTCGAAGTTAAAATTCTTTTATTTAATAAGTATAATAATAATAGTAAAGAAGAAAGTAAATATTAGTAAATTAATGCGTGAAAGTAGTAGTAACATAAATATGATCCTATTTTGATACACACTTTTGTTCAAATGTACTTTTAAGAATCTCCCTATATTTATACTATAAACAAAGAGACCATAGATTCACTAACAGTCATGCGATTTTAAATCATAGTTGCGCTTAAGCATTCAATAAACAAACTCATAGTGTAAACCCTAGCTTACACAGAAGACTCTCAGTCTCATGTATTGCCACCAGAATGGTTATAATTCTCCCTCCACACCACTATTTATCTTGACTGATATACAACTTTATGCTAACCCTGCTCGATGCAATACATCAATTCCATTTTCATTCATTCCAACACATACTACAGCTTTGAAAATAATATAGGAGTTTAAACATTACGACTGATTTCTGTTAGCATCAGCTATGATGCCTCCTAATCTTTTGAATTAACTTCAGTACCTCTCAGTCCATGAATGATATCTCCTCTAAAAACCACGTTAATAAAACAAACTTGCTAACATCTTTGTATACACGCTCGAGGTTATCTCTGGCAAACTCTCTCTTATTATTAGACAAACTAATAGACAATTCGCTATATATCAATACCGCCTAGTTAAATCTTCGAAATTCTACTTTACTATATCTATTTCTACCACAAACATAAATTTCCGAAGTTTCTCCATGCGGCTGGCTTGTTAACTCCTTCGTCGCACATTGTGTCTGTTCTTACTCGCGCCTACATGTTTCTCCTATAGTACTTTTCTCTCTTATAATCTAAGTGTGTTCTTTAACTATTACACCTGCCATGAACCCACTTATTCTTTCATAACCATCCAAACCTATGTTCGACTCGAATTATATCTGTTAATTAATACTCCAGAAGGACATTTGTGTTGACTTTTAACTAATAGGATCCCTGCCTGACATTCCTCATGTCATTAATATAATTTAAAACACTCGTATCTGCATACATCCTAGCTACTAAATTTTATACATCATCGCTAATTGTACTCTGTAGTCTATAGCATTATTATCTCTAGTAGATTCATTCAGGAAGCAGAGAGTTAGACGCACAACACGCAAGGGGACAAGCTGAATTGCCTATAGCCTGCATAAAGCGGTTCCTATTGTAATAGTGGCCTTACTCTTCGATTATTCGTCTCTCTCCAGACAATTCTCAAAGATCATAAACCTATATTATTATAAAATATATTTCATAATTATTTCTTCAGACGGAATTCTCTTTTTCAGCATGTCCCTACATTTTTTTTGGGGGGGGGACTATAGCCAATCGATTCCCCACTATAATGCTCGCTTTCGATAAATAGTAAAAGATTTGAATCTTCGTTCTCATGCTTATGCTTAGCTAGATATACCATCGCCTATTTTGTACTCTCTACCAATTCTCTATGATTCTCATTGTTCACTCCAGTTCCTTATCTATTTCGTGGTTCCAGAAGGAAAATTACTCGAGCTGATAAAAGCTTGGCTTCGGACATTTAAATTCTTTTTCGCACCTTAACATGACTATATCTCAAAGTGTCAGGCCTATATGCATAATTTCCATCCTCTCTGATTGACAATCGAAACTCGTTGCTCGAATGAACTTTTTGGTTTGTTATAATTCTTAATATTACATTATCATATTATAACCTCTTTTATATTGAATGTGCTCAAGGTCTTAAGTACCACCGTGCACTACATTCTACTCTCATGGAATTTACCTACTGAATTCTTTTAATTATATCTCATAAAACCGTCTTTTGTCTAGTTCAAATTACACATACCCCCCTACCATTCTCAGAATTCGCTGTTTTTTCTCGCTCAATTCGCATACTATCTAACCAGTCTTAGTTCGTAATTTATCTTTTTTATTTTATCATTCTAAAATTAGTTTCTCTTTCTCCTATTCTCCTCTCCTCCTTCTCCTTTTATATCATCCTCCCTTCAAAATGCGAGTTCGCTACGACTATAAAAAAACAATTACCCCCTGTCACCAGTCCTTAGATTTTAATTTAATCAAAATTATTTGCAATAAATTTTTTTGATATTCTTTTATTTCTTTTATTTTATGGAAAACACAATACTTTCACTGTCACCTTTCTAGTAATTACTGCTCATGGTTTTACTGCCAATTCATAGTATACATAAGTTAAATGCGAGTAAAAAGTCTTCACTTTGTTTACTTCGAACGTTAATTGATCTTCGAGAAAGATTTCGTATGAAAAAAATTACGAGTCGACTTTTAGGCTGCTCTGCTTCCAGCATCTCCTATTTGGTTAATGCAATATCATGGATAACTTTGTATAATGTTTCAAACACTTGATTTAGTTTTAAATTTTAATTTCAGATTGTATTCTTGCCATATAATTCCTCAATACATGAAATATTCTATTCTGTTTATGTATTCCTTTTTCCTCTTATATTTTGTTCATATCTTTGCTTTGACGCCTCAATATTGCCAATTGCGTCTGGTAAAGTTTCCTTTCAACCCACGCTATCTAATTTTGTACTTTTTACAGCTTTGCATTCCTCTTCATTGAACCAATCACTTATCCTGAAGATTTAAGAAAAAGATTACCAATTAAGATTACCTTCCTAACTGTATATAAGGCAACATACCATCAGTCCTCGTTTTAGTGTGCAAACTTTTCACTCAACATCACCGGAATTACCTTCGGATATAACACTTACCAAAATAATAAAGATTTCGGTCTACTGATGAGTACTTGCACGAGCAATGATTCAAAAGCATATCTTATATTATATATGCATAAGCTCGGCTGCATATATAATAGACTACATTATTCCTTCTAATGTATAACTATTTTCTTTGTAATATTATATTCCCCTGATTGCGCATCTTCTCATTTTACCTTCTCATGTTCTAAAATTAGTACAAAATGGTGACCAAAATCGGACCCGTCGACGGAGTAGAAAATATGAAATAATATTACAAATAAGGTCATCTACATATAAGAGATACTCGATTCATTCTTCTTTACCTATGGTCGTCCATCTCACGTGAATTTGAATTTTGTGATTACAATGTCAAAGAATAGGTAACGTTGATTTCTACAGTTATATGGATAGTCCGAGAACATCTCAGAGTCTATTGTGACATACAGGTGTGTTTCTATCGTTCTCATTGGCTCAATTTTACATCTCTCTCTTGAAACACCATGATTTACTTGTGTCTTAGGTTTAGTATTATATTTGATGAAGTACTGTTTGGATATTAATTATTGAGACGCTTTTGGTTATTTGATCTGTTCACACATATAACTTTTACACTCTTCATCAACAAAAAATTATCATTGACATATCCTAATATTTTCATTTTTCATACCTCTCGACTCTTCCTGATTGTGTTGGCCTATCCTTTTATAATAGGCCAATCCCCTTTTTTGTCACCTATCGAACCATTTTATACGAGAGAAATCAATTACCACAACAATCTCTCAATCTCAAATTCCCTCCATAATAGTTGTTCTCAATGTGTTTAAGATATTACAGGACTTAAACTTAGTACTCATTAAAGTAATTTAATTAATGTTTCTTTTTCTTTAAAAAAGATTTGGTTTTAGTTTTTTTAGTTACATCTGTTAATAAATGTAGAGCATGTATAGTTCCTTCTAAACAATAAATTGTTCTATTTTATAGTATGGTGTTTGTTTCAAGTCTTTACTATATGGTTTCACTAATTAATTTTTTTATATATATCATAATTAATTATATTGATGTTTAATAATTTTACATAAAAATGGCTAACGTTTGTTCATTACTGGAAGTATAGTATATAATGAAAAGGCTTATCTAGTATTATTGTATATATACTATATATATTATATGATATGTGTTAATTGGTATGTAAGGTTGCTCTTGGGTAGGTGGTTAATGTACTCTACCTGCTCAATGAGAAAATAAGTTTTTGTGTTATAGGAAGAAAGGTAAAAATTATTTTTCATACTCTTGTTACCTCTTCCTATTAATAAGCATGCATAGTGTATGTATTATTTAATATGTGTCTGTTTACGTAATATATTAAGCATATGTATAGTGATATGATTATAGATAATTGTGATATTGTTCTGACGTTGTACTTCTTATGTATTCCTTCTTCACGCGAAGGATTGTCAAGGATGTTTACGTGTGTCGTGTTGTGAGCTCCAGTATTACGGGCTTTCTTCCTCCAGACCGATCTGTCTTCTGCGCTGAGGCGGATTTGCCTGTGTCTCTTCATACGAGTGTCAAGGTTGTGTTCATGCTATTCGTTAGGCTCTCTTTTAAGGAAATCCGGTCCACTGTGATTGTCTCGAGGTTCCATGCTTTTGATTCCTCGGGTGTCTACTCTCGAGAGAGGATCTTCTCTCCTCCTCAGGGAGTGGAGGTTTCGTTGGTCCATCTGTGCTTTCGGTCCTTATGATGAGGCATGACATCTTTCCCGATGATGTCAAGGCAGTACGCATCTCAGTCTTCCCACATGCGTCCATACTGTGGATGGATATAATTCTTCGCTATCAACTAGGTCTCTCTGGTGTTTCATGGTTTTGTGGTACTTCGTTTTGCGTCGTTATGTGTCTATAATTTCATTATGTCTGTTCTATACACTCTCTTCAGTAGGCTCGTCAGTGCCCCTTTAATTTATTGTCGGCCATTGGTCTTGATGCTCTGCTCTCTCTTGCGTGCGTATAGAGAGTTGTGTACACGTTCAGCTCCATACAGTAGCGTCGGATAGCCTATTTCAACATTACCTTTAACCTCCATTGCAATTTTCCTACCTCACAATGGGTACAGTGCTTTTTTCATAGCTTGTCCATTTTTTCCATGTCTTTCTATGTTCTCTCCATCTCCCTCCCTGTCTATAAACATCCACCTAAGTAGACGCTGGAATCCCACCGCCTTCACCTCCTCTTCCCCCACTATCATCCATGCCTTCATCGTTTCCTCCCTTTACCATTAATATCTCCGTCTTCTGATCATTCAGCTTCATCTCCTTGCCTCATCAACTCTCCGCAAACACCTTCACCCATCCTCCCGTTCTTCTTCTCCTCCTCACTCCAACATGGCTAGGTCGTCGCATAAGCCATTATATCTCCATCAAAAACTTTCCTAAACTCTCCTTCACTCTTTACCTTATTACCACGTCTTAAAATAATAAAGAGAACTACATCTCTCGAGGTCGATAATACGATACTCCTCTATACTGTTTAAACCCTTGTTCTTACTTCAAACCATATTCGTTTCACACTCGCTCTCTCTCTTCGTTTTTACCATTGACATTTGTCGTAATAGCTTTATTGTCATGTTCTATCTAGTTCATACTCCGCTCCTATTTCTTAATCATTGAGCGTCTCCTTCTTATTTCTCCTCCCTTACTGTATGCTAAACAGTACAGAAAGCTTTTTGCCAGTAGCAATAATTAAACGCTAGCTTGAGAAAATTTAGTCTCTTTCGCTATGTATGATTAACTTCTGTGTATCCATTCACTCTGATAGGGAACCATCAACTTATTGCTTTATCAGGAATTTATCTCTCTCTCTCTACGCAGTGTCTCTATGGTAACCGTATTCGATACTTATATGCTCACATGCTGATGGCTCACTCTCCCCCAGTCTTTGTGCTTGCTATCTACTCTTATACTCTTCTACTCTTACTATCTTCTGTTGAGAGTTTCTGACCTCACCTGTTGTCCGTTATCAGTGTGTAATTCTTGTAGTTGTGCTTCTGTGGTTCAGCTGCTATGCTCATTCACTCTGTGGTATCAGCTTGCCTCTCAGCATGTTGTTATAGCTATATTGTCGCGGCTCATAGTTCTATTTCGCTCTCTCGCGTCATGCTCTTTGTTGACCCTTCGATCTCTCTCGTATCTCTACATGTTGTGATATGCTCGTTATCTGTTACTTAGTAACTCTCTCTGTGATATTCGAGTGTGATCCACTTCCTGCTTCATTCTGTTTCCTATCCTTGTATGTACATACTCTGCTCGCCGTTCCCTTCTGCTCCTCGGGTTCTGTGATACTTACTTCGATCGTATCTGTGTCCCATGTTATCCTTCTTACTTGTAACTTATAAGGACATCTCTCGTATCTGGCTGAATATATCTCCCCTGCCTGTGCCACCCTCATGTGAATCCTGAGTTCCTCTATCTGACACATTGCCCAACATTCTTACTCGTTGTCTGCGCCGAATTACTTTTATCGTTTAATCAAGTATCTATAAGTTTTCCGTCACTATTCAGTTATCTCATTAATATCTCCGTGTGTTTTCCTTCTCCATTTATACGGATATCTTACTCCAAATTTATACCTGTTAATCCTTGTAGCTCGTTTCTGCTTTATATCTCCATTACCGAGTTGTGTCCTGCAATCTATATCGTCTTTCGTTCTGTGATGGTTACATAGCTTTTGTCCTCCCTCAGGGGGTAATTGTTCTTACTGGCTTTTACTTAGCGATTCTCTCTCTCTAACTTAGAATCTCGTGTACCTCAAATCGCTCTTCTTCTTTTCCGTTTTTCCGTCTCGTCATCTTCGCCATCGTCTTGATTTCTTCGCTCAGTCAAACTGCATAGTACAAGGTCATTTGTTTCGAGTGTACGCCTCTGTTCTCTAGCTTCTCACCGTTCTCTCTCACTCTATAGCCTGTTCTTGCTGTTCATCTGGTTTTTATCTCTGGCTGTCAACTCTCGTTCTCTCTTCTCGTGCTATGGTCTTCTCTCACTCAATGTCGAGCTAGCGCTCGTTGTTTTTCTCTGGCTCTCCCTTTCCTACCTCCCCTATGATAGGCTACGTTTAGCCAACGCGTTTCCTCTGTAATTCGATCAACCCTCTCATTTATTACATTCTTGCATTCCTCCTCAGTCCTCCACTGCTCGACTCTCCTTCAACAGTTTCTTGCTATTTCTGATTTGTTACCTTGTTCTCTACTCTCTCCTCTTTTACAGTGAGCACATGCTTTCTGACTTTTTGCATCTATGCGTGTATATATATTTTTGTATCCTTTCTGAGCAAGCTGTCTTACGTAATTTAGTTTCTGTACATACTCTCCACAAGGACTTAGTCTTTATCATATGATTGGCTGTAATGGTCGTAGCATCAGCGTAAGCTGCTTATAGTGGATCACTAATGATCATATTTCGATGTAGCTCGCGTTCGTCCTATTGCTTATTCATAATATCCTATTGAGTCTATGTATTCGGAGTTTTTGATATTATCAAGGATCTTGCTGGGTTTTTGTTTGGTTCTCATGCTGATATGTGTCATGATATTTGACAACTCTCAGTTGCGTTTATGTGTACCTCAGAGTGCCTTTATTGAGTTACTGAGTGCGATCTGTGCTCTCTTATATAGATCATTCTCCCTCAATTACAATCATTCCTCTTTACTCTTCACTCTCACATGTATCCTTGATACTTTTCTTCCCATCACACTCTCTCTAGACTTCTCTGTACTTATCTCCTATCTACCTTATACTGCTCGCTCCATTCTTCATCGTCGTGATCTGCAACTCATTCCCTCACTATCCGCGCCTCCTATTTTCTCGTTACAATCTTTAACGCTTGCTATCTCATTTTTATTCTCTGCTCTTATACTCTTGTGGTCCGTCGCCTTACGAGATCATGCTTGCTTCATCTTAATGGTCCAGTGCGTCTCTACTGTGTGTTTTATATCTTTATTTTCGCTCTGCCCCGTTTTATAGCAGACACTTCTCTTTTTCTCCGTTTGATACTTTGTTCCCTTTATGGGATGCTACGGTGCCTATGTTCGTCCGTTGTCCACTATCATTTCCAACTGCTTCCTGTTATTCCTTCGCTGCTTCAACTCCACTGCCGTTCCGGTATCTCTAGTCAGGACCCGTAGCCGGGCTCAGTTCCTCTCTCCTCCTCAGAAACCCCGTTTTCATTTACTTCCTATCTACGCTATTCCACGCCAACTCTATCATCTCTCTTCAATTGTGTCACATTCTCTTCCTTTTCTCAATACTGCCAATTTGGTCGATTCTTCTAATCAGACCTCTAAACCTCCTATAATGTCTAGCCTTCCCGAAACAATAAGAATCTCCCGCTGGTTCGTGAGTCCCCCCCAACTCGAGTTGTCTGCGCGGTTCCGATCATCGCCAGGTATGTGATTTATTCTTAGCCTTTGTATCTCGCTGGTCAGTAGGCATACCTGTGGCGCATAAGATCTTGCCTTTGCCCGAAATCGCGATACAGATTATCATTCTATATAGGCCACGTCATCAGCATAGTTTGTGCCTTCCGATCCCTCAATGTCCTATCCCTCGCTGGTTTGTGGGTAACCAGTGCGACGCACTGGTTGCCTCCTGTGTGCGGCTTGTACTACTGTACTTTAGGTACAGTAATTATTCGTTTTCTTATGTTATGGGTAGATACATAGTATTTGATATCTGTTATACCTAGTATGAAAGATATCTATTTCATGTACATATAAGGATTGATATTTTACATTGTGTAATTTTTAATGCTATTAATGTCGTAAATGGTCCTTTTAATATTGTTCTAGCTTTATGTGACTTCATATGGTGAACTACTATAAATGATGTATATATATATTTCATTTAGAGGTAATAAGTGTAGTGTAGTTGAATTTTTATTGTGTGACGCGTTTTTGGGAATATATATCATGATTAGTATACGTGCGTGTGGTGTTATGTGTTTTAAGTGATTGTAAGGATATTAAGTACAAATTTGACAATCCATCATTGTTGAGGTAGTGGTATAATTTATGAGATATTTGTGTTTGTTGTGGAATACCCTTGTTTTAATGCTGGTGTGTGCTCTAATTCATTAATATTTGGTACTCTTATCTTGTCAGACGAATTCCCTGCTCGTTCCGAGATTTCTCCGTTCTGCTACTGGTAATTTAATGTCATTGTGGGAAGTGTGGTTCGTTATGAATGTGTGTAAGTTGTTAATGGATTTTATCTCGTTCGTGTTCTTATGTTATGTGAGTACCTATAGAATATGTGATATAGCTCTATCTCAAGTGTCATGATGTTTTCCCATAATTTGCCAGTAAAATAGTTCTTGACGATTTAAACAACAGTATAAATAAGGTAGATAAGGGTGTGTATTTGCAGTGTCAGCAATGTAATAACTTTAATCGCTCCTCCGTGTTCTCTCTCCGTGTAATGCCTCGCCGCCTTCCGCATTGCCACTTTTATTGATGTAATCTTGACAATTTTTATTTGCGAAATCTGACAGTGTTTTGTGCAATATATTATTCATTAGCAGGTTGAAGGTATTTTACAGTTTGTCCTACTAGATATAATCTATATTTATACATTATATATTTTGTTCTATTTCAATCATATTTTTCTTAGTCAAAAGGGGATAGTTCTCAGTAAGGTTATAGTTATGGATATTTATTGTGCTCAAATAAAGAATAGGATAGCTCAGATGAGGAGGGGATTTCTACTTTTAAATAGTTCTATATAATATAGGTTAATCAATATCTATATTTAGTTATTTTGTCCTTTGTGATAAAGAAATATATTTGGGTGTGATTAATATAAAATGTCAGCGTATGAGCGGGCTCAATACATGTATACGAGAAATATCTCTCCATGTAACTCTTTCGTAGAGCGTCAACATAAAGTTGGTTCTCTTGTGAGAATTGCTTTACCGTGAGGCCTCACGCTGAAAAATCAAACTGGGTTGGTGTAGGTGTCAGAAAATCTGTGCGCGATATGATACAGTTCCACTGCTTGTCTGTAAAATATAGTAGCTGAATACCTATCATTCTTAATACTATATATCGTTAATGCAACGCAAAGACTATTGCCAATGCTTCAATGGCAAGATTTGGAAAGAGATATCAGGGTTTGTTGAACTTTCGCGTTCGGATTGTTTAAAGTAGCCTTCTGGAGAATACGATTTGAGTGATAGGATGCGTACACATAGTCTCTCCGTGTTTCGCACTCCTCTCTCGTGTTCCATTTTTGGAGGTCGCACCAATTCTGAGGCGTGCCGACTTAAGCCCTAGGTTAGACGTGTGGCAATCTCCAGTAGTGCATCTCTAGTATAGGAAAAGTGTCGCGTTTCTTTTGGCAAAAGTTAATCAGGTAAATCACTTAATTGTCAGAGGTTGGATTCAATCCAATAATGAGTTACTCTCCAGAGGTAACACGTCTAATCCATTTATAATTCGATCAACAAGACATCAAGCTCATTATCCATTCACATCGCATTTGTATGTTCATTCTATCTCACATGAAAAAGGAATTAGTAGTGACCAGAACTCTACTCTAAGACAGTTGTTCATTTAAGCAAGATTTTAGATTTTATAGGTGCTTCAGGCAAGGACTGCGCTCCTTTTTGCCAGAAGGCTTTCTTACCCTTTAATTATTTTCATCTTCTCTCGTTAAATTGGGCGTTCTATGCCAGCACTCTATCGACAGTGTTCATTATAGAAGTTTTTCTCTGTGGATGTTCTTGTTTATTCGCCATTATAAGTTCAGAGGAGCATGGCTGCGAATTTTAATTGAAGACAACTCAGCTCAGACGACATAAGAGAAGCCCCATCACATGTTTGGGCAGCAAGTTTATTTTTAAAAGTCATAAAGTTGAAATAGTTTTACAAGCTTCATACAAATTCCTTCTCTACATTTATATATACAAAATCATAAAAAATCTATCTTTATATTTGTTTTATAATATTTATTATATACTAATTATATATATATATTATATAGTCTATTTTATCATTCGATTACGTTGTTATATATTAATTGTGATATATTTATATATTATTACTAATATATATTATATTATATATATATTATATATTTAAATACTGAACTCTTTTTTAATTGTAATATTAATAGTCTTTTATTTCATTCGATTACGTTGTTCACGTAGATTTTTTGTTGTAGGGACCCCAGAAAAAATGTGTCCTTTATATAATATGATATATTATTATATTATAATATATATTTACTACTCATAATTAAACAATAGTTAATGAAATATTTATATTGGTCAACGTGTCCTTATGCAAGTAAATCAACAGATAGTTTCACTTTCTCTTAAACATGTTCGTATACTCCTTTTTCATATATTTATATGAAATTTAGCTTAATTATGTCGCTAAATTAGCGAGCTCTATAATTAGTAGTTGCTTCTTCGCTGTTTGAGAAGCATCATGAGCGTTTGTGATGTTTGAATTGACTATTGAGAGAGTGACCTTATTGAGTGAGTTCTAAAGTTATTATATTTTTGCAACATTTTAATCATTTTTAAAAATATTATTTTGTGATTTTATTAAGTATGAGTTGATTAGCGTATCGTTCCAACTCGTATCATCTAAATAGCTTTAATAGTAAATGATTATTAAACAGCATTATTATACTGTTATCACTTAGCTCACAACTTCATGTATCTGCTGATCCTCTATTTCTTAGAATTATCATAACTTTCTTTTGGCTTTTAGATTTATAGTTTTAGTGTTTCCTTTAAGAAAATAGCATTATTATACGTATCTCCAATTATGCTACTCTGCTCTTATTACTGTTAATTTCCTAATTCTTTGTGTATACCTTCTTCATTATTTGATGTATATGTATTTAGCGGTAGCTTTATATTGTTTATAGTGTAAGTCTAATATGATCTTTGTTGTAGCTCTTTCGCTTCCCTATTTAGCTGATCTCAGTCCATGTTAATCTTTATCTTCTTGTTTATCGAACATCTAATAGATTACTAGTATTAGCTATTATCATCATTTCTTGATAATCTTTCACTGATTAGATTTAGCTTTCGTTATCTTCATCCTATAGTCTTTGTTTTCATTTGTTATTCTTCATCAAGATAAATATTCTTTATATATTGCATACCTTGTTCTCACCATGCTTAATATTATTCTCACTCATATCTTAATTAATTGATTTATTGATACTTGTAAGTCCATGCAATTATCTTACTTTGAGGATCTGTCAAAATCCTACTGCTGATTTATTCTTCTCTTTAATTTTAGATAGGTTATATCTCTGTGAGTAGCTCGTATATGCTGCGTGGGAATTGAGATTTGATAAATATATCAATCTTCCTCTTTGTTACATAAATTTTGTTTACATTCCCCCATATCCCACTTATCCATATATTCTTATATATACATCCTATACATTACCCAGGTTATATAATACCGTGTATTTCTTTAATTTTTTAAGCCGTGCTATTTTGATATCTCACTTAATATACTGCTAATTATCACCATCTTACATCTTAATTTATTGCATAAAAAAACAAAATCATATATATATAATAAGGTATATATTTTATTTTAAGTTATAGTATTTATTAATCTTTTAAATGGTGAAAAGGTAAAATCTTTAACTTTCCGGTCCATTAAATTATACTTGTAACATACGCTACTTGCGGACGTCATTATGACGTATTATAATTATTATATATTAATCATATACTTAACAAACATTAATTACGCAGTCTTTATAATACTATCCATTTACAATTTTTTCCCTAAATCCAATATTATTCATCTATTATTAATACTTTTTGTAGCATCAACTAGTTGAACTGCTTCACCCATTTTTAATTAATACTTTTTATCCATAAGTTAAACATATTTTAAATTATATATAAATATTTATTTTTTTATTTTATATATATTACTATATTATATATATTTAATTATATAAATATATTTTATTATAGTTATATTTTTTATTATATTATTATTATTAATAATTATTATTATATAATATATTAATTATATATTATATATTTTTATTATATTAATATTATGTCTATATATTATTATCTTAATAATATATTTTATTTATAAATATTTATTATACTATACTATGATATGTTATATATATTATATAATATAGTATAATATATATATATTCGTATATATCTAGTATGATATACTTTATTATTAATTATCAGATAAATCATAATTGAATATCGATATATATTATTTTCGAAATTATCATAAGGGTACAGTTATAGATAGGTTCTAGTGATTTATCTTATATTATATATATGTATTTTATTTATTTATTATTATTTCTAAATATGTTATATTTATATTATAATATTTTATATTAATAATCTATTAATATTTAATAGGATGAACATAATTTCTAATGTCTGTACCTATTATTATCTTATATCTATCTTCATTTAGCAATTTTAAAATTGGATATATTTTCGAATCAAACGAATTTTCATATACTTTTTAACAACAATATATCTTTTATATATATCATATAATATCACTAATATTATTAATAAATATATATCTTGGTGCTATATCTGGTGTTTTAAACTCACAATTATCTCACGTCTCGATGCTCGTAGCTTCGACTTATATTTTGTATTTATTGCAATTTGTAGCCGTAATATTTCTTATGATTTAGCTCCTCCACATTTATTATTAAAATATAGAAATATGAGTTGTTTGGATATAATGTTATTATTAAATATTATTGTATATTTTCGTTTGTATATATAACTCTCGGCTTATAAACTATATATACGGACTATACAAAATTATGTTATTCTCGAAAGATATATGTCAGTTATAGTTGCAATCATTTGAACCCAATTGGTAAAAATAGTGATAGAACTAAATAAGGCATAATAATATAAGATAAAATACTAAATCAGTTAATTTTTTTACTAATAATCTATTTATATATTGCTGTTTTGTTGTTTATTGAAATTATGATGTTATTTGTTCATGTTCTAAAATCATATATTATTTGAATTTATGTACCCTACACTGTAATTAGAGTTAAATATGTTTAGATCTAGTAGTTCCTGATGATTTCTTGTGTATTGCTTCAATCATCTTCTCGGTGGATCTAACCCTCTCCATTAAACTTTACCTTTAAATTTAACAATAGAGAAGACTTCTAAGTATTATCTACATTATTTAAAATTAAAATATGATCCTCAGGCTTTTTGATCTTATAGTATTATATCTTATAATTTTTTATTTGTTTACTTATTATATTTTATTCAATTTTTTAACCTAATTTTGTTGGTCCTATGTATCTAATATAACTTATATAAAAGTATCTATGATGCAAACTGTTATATCTAATATTCGATATAATTAAACTAATTGATATTTATAATTCTTAGCACACAAAGCTACATATATATTAGTTTCTTACTCTTTCTAATTCATTAATTTAATTTATTATCATCTTTAATAATAATAACGTTACTGCTCTTAGGTTATTAGGTTATTAATTAGTAATTAATTTATAATGAAGATAGTGGATAAGTTTAAGTTTATGGTTTTTTAAGTTATATGGTTGTTCTTTAGTAGTTAGGATAATAAGGTTTATTACATATAGGTTAGTAGGTTATTAGATATGAATTAATATGAGTTATATTATAACTAATATTAATCAATAATTAATATTTTTGATTGTAATATCTTATTACTAATATATTAATTTATATTATATACTTAATTTAATTATTTAATATTAATATATATAATTATTATTATTATAATATATATATTAATTTTATGAATACATATAATAATATTGAAATTATCAATATTAAAATACATATTTTTTGAGCTGATATAAATATATTTTTTGTGAATATATTTGATATAATTTTTCTTCTGTTTATTAAAAATTAGAGTAAAATCATATAAATTATATATTCTATTTATTATATATATTAATATTATCTTAATTATTAATATATTAATAATATTTATTAATAATATATATTATATATATGATTTTTTATTGATATAATATTCTATTATTATATTATATTATATATATTTAAATATATTATCTATTAATATTATATTTAATATTATATATATTATTATATATTAATATATTATATATTTAATATTATTATATATACTATATATAATTATATTATTTATATTAATATTATATTATTATATATATTTATTTATTATATTTATTATATATATTATTAATAATATATATTATATTTGAATCATATTAATATTATATATTATTAATAGTTATATTCAGACGTATAAATCATTATTATTAATAATATTATATATTTTAGATATATTTTTATTTATATTCGATGTTTATATCAATATATACTATTTTTAATAATATTATATAATTTTTATTATATTTTATATTATATATTTTATATTATACTTATTAATATTTATTATCATTATTTCTTATTAATATATTTATATATAATTATATTTTAAGAGAAGAGCTTTTTTATACACTTTGTTTACTATTACCAATTCATAATATATATTAACTCATATTTAATATTAATATTGTGTTTATTATTATATATATTATATTCATAATTATGATATTTATTTAATTAGTTTATATATTATATATATTATTTTATTATATATTATATTATATATTATTTTATTTAATATATAATATATTATTCTATATATAATATATATATATTTTTATATTATATATTTATATAGATATATATAATATATTATTTTATATATATATATATTAATAGTTATATAATTATATTTTATATGTATTCAAAATTATTAATAAATATAAATTTTAGATTATAAAATTTCTTGTATTATATATACTAATATATTAATTAATTACTTTGATAACTCTAGGCTTTGTCTTCACTATAAGGATGCTTCATTCATGGGTGGGAGGGTTCTCTATTCGTACAGAAATATAGTATCAACTAGTAATCATTTTATATATTTAATTTTAGCACCTGCTGATTAATTTCATCACTCCTAATACTAACCTGCAAAGATAACGTCAGTCGCGGAGAGATTTTCTTTACACCATTTTATATCATCTGACACAACAATGAATATTACATTCTTACATCTGAAAAAATTATAATAAATAAAATTTTCAAGTCCGTTACTTATTTATGATTAAAACTAAAATCTTGTGAGATTGAATGATTATTATCAGTTTATAAGTTGAGTCGTTTTATTTTTGTTGTTGCTTTAAATAATTATTTAAAAATAAATGAACCGTTACTCAGTATCTGACTCCATATTGACCTTTAAAAAAAGAAATCGTGAGAATTCGGAATTTGAAGACCATCAGTAAAACTTTTCATCGTAAACCAGGAAATGTTTAAATCCTGATATGGGGATGCACATAACTAAATGAGCAGTTAATGCTACTATATTTTATTTTTATGAAGATATATAACTTTTATTTTATAAACTCCTTAATCTAATTAACGAAAGTAGTAGGGGTGTAATATCCGAAGGTCTGGAAGCCTGGAATCCAGGAATTCTTGAATTCCTGGAATTCCAGGATTCCTTGAAACTGGAAAGTGAAAAGTGAAATCCTGGAATTCCGGGATTTATGGAACCTGGAAAGTGATTGATAACTGGAGGAAGTATGTTCCATTGTATGCGTCATCACTTGTGCCGCATCGCATCAATTACGCCCAACGTAAAGACGGTTGAGCCCCGAAAAATCTGAAATGGGTCGCAGCTGCCGAAATTCGAGACCGCATATATGATGGGTGAAAGAGCGAGGAATGCAGAGGAATAAGACAAATGGTGTTTGAACCCCCGAGCAGATCACTAACTGAAATAAAGAAGAAGAAATGCACGGAGCGCATAAGAGAGATGGGAGCAAGTAGGAATGAGGAATAATAATAGATGTCTGGGGACTCCCCCAGAGGTGGTCCCCAACTGAAATAAAAGAAGAAGAAGAAATAGCACGAGCGTTACAGAAGATGGAGAAGGAGGAGATTTATCATTGATGATCGCATGAACCGTTGCGCAAGGTCCCCATACGAATGGGACCGAACTCCCAAACGGGTCTTTACCGTTTAAAAACAGGTCTTACTTAAATGGAATGAACACGGACATTTGGTCAGCACGTAATAATGATATATCGTAATAACATGGAGCATGCAATCTTAGCACAGCCATTTACCAATATGCAATGCCTTCACTCATCTCTTTCTCTTAATACATTGTCACCCAGCTCATTTCAGCCTCCACTGCCAGCCATGGGTGCTAGTTGTTCTGTCATCATGTACATTTAGCCATATGCAGTACACATAGATAATGAGCCAGCCAGCTGACACCACAGTTTATTTGCACCACTCATAGAGGTCAATCAATAGCAATTTTCCCAAGTTGAGCTACGTATATTTTGTTCCGTCATTTTGTTTTTCATAATGCCTCTTATATGCTGTTTTACTCTTGTTTATTTCATTTATTTTTTATTCTTTATTTTTTTTTTAAAATTTATTTCTTTTTATTATTTATTTTATTTTTAAATTCATTTTGTTTTAAACCTTTTTTATATTTTTGATTTTTAAATTTTCAGATCTTATTTATATTTATATTTTTTTATTTAAAATCGGTTTGTTTAAAACTTTTATTTTCTTTTTATTCCATTAAGTTTCACTTGTTTTATCGAGTTCCTGGATTTGGTTTGTAAGGTAACATGGCAAGTTCTCGAATGAATTAATCCAGAATATGTAATAGTTTACTGACTTCCTAGCAGTAAACAGTAAATCAAGCCAATCAAACACCACTACTTCATCCATGATCTATTGATCCATTGATCCGCCACACATGCTATCTTTGCAGCTAAATATACCAAAAATGTAAATTCCTGCTGTAGTTGTTAAGGAAATGCTGTGGCTTGTTGTTAGATGGTGCTGCTGTTGTTATAAGGTTGTTGTTAAATGGCACAGTTTAGTTGTTGCTTGCTGTTGTTTCCTGCTTGTGCCAGTAGTAGCCAGTTGTTGCTGCCAGCTGCTGTTGTGAAAGTTGTAAATGCTTAATATATCAAACGTTCAAGTTGAATGAAAATAAACAAAACGGCCCCATTTCAGACTTTTTTTTCAAACATATCTCTAACATATTAATGGTAATTTGAACATTAACCCCGTACTTCTCAACAAATAGTAGTTAACTAGATTCAAAGTTTAACTTACTGCTAGACGTTAGGTGTAAACTTTTAAACTTATTGAAAATACGTTTCTCGTCTGAACATTAAGCATAAAATATTACATTATGTTAGAGATATTTGAAAAAGAGAATAGGTTGCTTGTATATTACTTAACTTGAACGTTTGATATATTAAACATTTAACAACAACAACAACAACAACAACAACAACAAACAACAAAACCTAAATACAACAACAACAACAACAAATAAATAACGAGTTAACAACAAATAACAACAACAACAAATAGCAACCTAAGGTGAAGCATTTCAATACAACAAAGTTAACAAGATCGTGTAATTGTGTATCATTTGTCTGTTTATACAAAAGATACTTATAATATGACTTGAATCAATAGATCAATGAATCACGAATGGGTAGGGCGGAGGTGTCGGATTAACTGATTTACTGATTTACTGCTTAGGGTATGTAAAACATTACATTTTACTATGTTATTTTATTCAAAGAACTTATTATTATGTTATGTTTATCCAAATGAAAGAAATTTTTAGTTAAATAAAATGTTTTAAACAAATAAAACCAAAATAAATAAAAGTTCCTTGTTAATTAATTAATACTCTAGCGGGAATATAACCGGGAAAATATATAATACAAAAAAGGTTTGAAACAAAATTCTCTAAAAATTAGAACCTTAGTAATAAAATTAAAACTATAACATTTGTAAGTAGAATAATATAAATAAATAAATAAACAACATTAAAAACAACATAAAATTTATAAATAGGAATGGTAAGCAAAATATACATGCCTAAACTAGGAAAATTATATTAGTTGACCCTATAAAAGAAAATGAGATTGCAACAAAAATGTTGGTCTTCAACCTTTAGAAAGGTATTATCTATGTGTATCACAATACACATGGCCAATGTAAGCGATTGGGCAGAACATGTGAACAGCATATGAACAGTAAGGTTGAAATAGAAAGCCAAGACAGACAATGCACACAAAGATAGGAGAGAGGCATTATAATTAATAAACTCTTTGTGCTAAGATTCACATATATTGTACGATATATATATTTTTACGCATGCAATAAATATCCGTATTCATTCCATTTTAAGGATAAAACCTATTTTATGGGCAAACCCCGCTTAGGTCGGGTCAGCTCGTATATGGATCTATTTCATTTCTGATTCCTCCGGAATCATCTACGTCATCCTCCTCCCTTCCTCCATCTTCTCTCTTTGCGTACTCCAAAGTATTTCTCTTCCTTCTTTTATTTCAGTTAGACCCTCCTCCATGTGGGTCCTTCAAACACCATTTATTTA
>JABUQX010003940.1:0-10000 GCA_015478945.1 Trachelipus rathkii | reverse complement strand
TTGAAATAACATCGAAAAACCATCGAAAAATCATCCAAAATCACCCAAAAATCATCAAAAGTTCATCGAAATATCATCGAAAAATCACCTAAAAACATCAAAATTTATCGAAAAATCACCCAAAAATCTTGAAAATAATCGATAGATCATTGAAAAGTCATCATAAATCACCTAAAAATCATCGAAAAATCACCCTAAAATCAACAAAAAATCATTGAAAAGATTGTAAAATCATTGAAAAACCACCCGAAAGTCATCGAAAAATTACCAAAAATCCTAGAAAAATCATCGAAAAATCGTCGATAAATCACATAAATAATCGAAAAATCATCGAAAATCACTTCAAAATCACTCACAATTCATCGGAAATTCATCCCAAATTCATTGAAAATCATCGAAAATCACCCCAAAATCATCGAAAAATCACCAAAAGATCATCGAAAAATCATTGAAAAACCTCGAAAAAGCATCGAAAATCATCGAAAAATCACCCCAAAATATTCAAAAATCACCTAAAAATTATCGAAAAATCACCCCAAAATCATTGAAAATTCAACGAAAAATCATCAAAAAATCACCCCAAAATCATCGAAAAATCATTGAAAAATCGCCTAAAAATCATCGAAAAATCACTCAAAAATCATTGAAAATCATCGAAAATTATCGTGATATCTTCGAAAAATCACCCAAATATCATTCAAAATCACCCAAAAATCGTCCAAAAATTATTGAAAAATCGAAAAATCATCGAAAAATCACCTAAAGATCATCGAAATATCACCTAAAAATTTAAAAATCATCAAAAAATTTATTGAAAAATCTCACACAAATCATCGAAAAATCATCGGGTGATTTTCTATGATTTTTCGATGATTTTTCAATGATTTTCGAAGAATTTTGGTGATTTTCGACATCATCGAAAAATTGAGATATCAAAATCACCAAAAAATCTTCGAAAATCATCGAAAAATCATCGAAATATCATAGAAAAATTACCCAAAACTCATCGAAAAATCACCAAAAGATCATCAAAAAATGACCCAAAAATCATTGAAAAATCATCGAAAAATCACAGAAAAATGGAAAAATCATCCCAAAATCATCGAAAATCACCGAAAAATAGCCCCAAAATCACCGAAAAATTATTAAAAATCATCCAGAAATCACTGTAAAATCACCCAAAAATCATTGAAAAATTATTAAAAAATCATCGAAAAATCATCGAAAAATCATCGAAAAATCAAAAAATCATCGAAAAATCATCGAAAGATCACCTAAAAATCACCTATGAATCATCGAAAATTCAAGAAAATTTACCCAAAAATCATCGAAAACTCACCAAAAATCCACAAGCATGATCTAAGATCACTCGAGATCAGTGAAACATTTTGGGAATTCAACTTACTTTTTACCTTGACGATTCATGAAATTCACAAAAATGTTGTAAAATAATCCCACTCTAATATATAATATATATTAGTATATATATATATATATATATATATATATATAATATATAATATATTATATATATATTATATTATATATATATATATATATATTATTATATTATATTTTATTATATAGATATATATAGTATATATATATATATTCAGGGACGTTTGCGCTCTGTGCAGCAAGGGTAGGCAGTGCAGGTCCTACAAAAGAAGGTGAATTATTTTTTAATCCGAAAAAATTAATTTCTTACAGAGAGTTGTTATCGAAATTTAATTAGCAAAATTTTCCATTTGTCCCTTGTAAAAAAAGCCAAAAAAATTTGTTGCTTCTTGCCGCTGTGATCGGCTTCCGGTATATTGAACATTGGTTTACGAATGACTTCGTGCTTTTCATTTTTAATATTGTAAATAATTGTGCCTAAAAAGAATTCTGAATTCTGCTTTTCGACACGCTCATAATCAGTGTTTGGAATGATGTCCGGGGGAGACTCTCTCTTCGCTTCATCTCTTCTCTCTCTTGCTCTCTCTCTCTCTCGTCAATATATGATTATATATATTATATATATAATTATATATATATAGTATATATATATAATATATTATAGTATTATATTATTATATATAGTATATATATAGTTATCATAATATATATACTTATATATATATAATATAATATATATATAAATATATTATATATAATATATATATATATAATATATATATATATATATATTATATATATTATATATAATTATATGATATATATATATAGTATATATAGTATGTATATATATAGTATTAAAATTAAGCCTGCCTACCTTGAGAGAGACAAGTCATGGCACGTGCCTGATATATATATGTATATATATGATATATATATTAATTATATATATTATATATATGATAAATATATATATATATATATATATAAATATATATATATTAATAATATAAATATATATATATGATATAGTATATATATATATAAAGTAATACTGGAAAAGATTGAAGATGTAATTTTATTAGAACTGTTTGAGTATCCGCTTGAAAAAGAGAAAAATATTTTTCGTCGCGGAAGTAGAAACTTGAGCAGAATAGTTGTTCTTACAAGATAGGAGACAAATTGGACACTTTTACGATCGAACCTATTTTAAGCTATTATTATTATTATATTATTATTATTTTATTTATTATTATTATATTATTATTATTATTATATTAGGTATTATTGATTATGATTATTATTATATTGTTAGAAAGTTTAGAAAGTATTATTATATGATTATTATTGTATATTACAATTGTTTAATTTACTTCAACCGAATGATATACTACTAAATAGATGAATATATTTATATTTTATTTATTATTATGTTTATTATGTATATTATTATGTGTTATAGTAATTATTATTATTTATTATTTTATTTTATTTATTGCTATTAAATAAGAGTATTGGTGATTATTACTCTAATTATTATTATTATATTATTGATTATTATTATTATTACTAGTGTTGTATCTATTACTTATGTATGTATTATTATAACTTTTATTATTATTATAACTTTTATTATTATTATAACTTTTATTATTATTATAACTTTTATTATTATTATAACTTTTATTATTATTATTATTATTATTGATTATTATTATTATTATTATTATTATTATTATTATTATTATTATTATTATTATTATTATTATTATTATTATTATTATTATTATTATTATTATTATAATTATTATATGATTATTATTATTATTTTATTATTATTATTATTATGTATTATTATTATTATGTATTATTGTTAAATTATTATTATTATTATTATTATTATTATTAATGTGATTAATATCCGCATTTAAACAACCACATTAAATCTATTTTTTTTTAATTGACTAATGAAGCAGAGTTAACTAAAGTGATTCGCAAAAGTTTAATTATATTTTAGGTGTTCTTGGACGCTGTTCCCTCTAATTAGTGCGTAAATTGTTGATATTTTTTATTTTTTTTATAGTTACCACCACCGCGCAAGGGCAGAGCCCTATTCAAAGAAGGGATTTCTCATTTTCATGTCTGAGCAAGACGTAGTTAAGCCCAAGGAGAAAATAGGCCACATTCTCCAGCCCGACCAGTTACAAAATCCGGATCTCTCGCTACTACTCGAAAACTCCTCTTCGTATGTTCCAACTGTGTCCACTGGTTAAGTCAACATTCAATAGACAGATACTAACTAATACTATAACTATTAATGAGAGCTCGTTAAGACTCTTCTCCAGAATACAGCAAACAGAGAAGTAGTTTTTGATATGATTAGCTGATTTTGCTTGTTGAATATGTGAGATCTCTCCAAAATGGAGAAATAGAAGGAAAAATAATTAGTCAATATGTTAATCAATTTAGAAGTTTGATATTTTCAGTGTAAAAAATTTGAGATCAAAAAGAAACTTGGTTAAACCTTCCGATTGAAGTGTTAGGTCATGTTAGGTCATGTTAGGTCAATAAGTAAAACATATGACGAATAAAGCCAATAATAATTGTTACTAGATAAATATATCATTTATTATGTGTTATTTAATAATTTACTAGGAATTAGTTTGCCAGTTTAAATGTAACTATTTTATTAGTGATATAAATATATTCTTCCGCTGGTAGAATGAGACCAATGAGTTGTTTTCCATTGTTTTAAAACTACACTTACACTGTGTAAGTTTTAAAATGGAGAAATATATGTTTTAACTAAATATAAATATTTAATTTTCAAAAATATTTTATTTGAAAATTAAATATTTATATTTAAATTTAATATATTATATATATTATAGATATATATATATATATTATATATATATCTAAATATATTTCCTAAATTTAATACTATATATATATATAGTCATAGTATATAATATATACATATATATATGATATATATATATATATATATATATACTATATATATATTATATATATTATATAGTATATATAGTATATTATATATTATATAATAATATATTATATGATATATTATATTATATAATAATAATATGCGTGTGTGTGTGTCGCGAATGGACCTCAAGGAAACAGCTTTTAAAGAGCATCAATAGCACCCAAGAAGAGAGCGCTTTCTCGGTTTTCCTCGCAATATGTCCAATTTTATTCCTTGTAGTTTGCCTCAATAATGTCTTGATAGATCTGCATTTTATTGCGGGTGGTGTGATGTTTTTAGAAGTTGTGTGGCGTATGTTGACGGAATGTTCTTTAAGTGTACAATAATTTGCTCTTTGGTACTTTTGTAGAATACAAGAGGAACTGCTTTTTAAGAGAAGGAATTGGAAAGGCTAATATTTATGTTTCTTTGATGTTAGACTGAAAGGAAAAAATGTAGTAAAAAGAGGATGAGAGGAGGATGCTGAGTTAGGAGTGAGTTAGAATATATTGCTCTAAATAGAAAGAGAATTGGAAGGGTCAATAAGAAGGATGAAGAAGAAGAAAAGGAAAAAGTATAATGAGTGATGTTATAAATCTGACAAACACTTGCATAAAAGGGAAAAGTACTAATGTTCAAAATCAGAGTTTATGAACAAATGCACTAATCCGAACTTTGTTATTCGTATTAACGCAAATACACTTCAGTGATCTTCCATCTCCCTGTGTTAAATTAATTGCCGTTTCTTTTCTTCATTTTCAGTCTCTTTGCGACACGTGTCTTGTGTCTAATTCTTTTCCTTGCTCACACGAATTTTGTTGTTTCCATTCTGTTTATCATATATATAACAATAATGGAAATGCGAAGTTCTGTAAAGCTCGTAGCGAATGCTACAATTTCATCCGTATAGCATCATCAGCTCATCTTCATATTCTTTCTAATATTAGATTACAATACTGGACACTCTGAGCAAACAATTCTAATTGGACTACAACTAAGTATTCTTACACATTGATGAATATGCAAAAAAAAAAAAAAAAAAAAAAAAAAAAAAGCTAAACTGAAAGAGAAAGGAATGAGACGAGTTTGAGTCCATTGAAAGGATGGCTAATAAATGTTTTAATTCACTTAGAAATATCCATGTATGCTCAAATTTGAGTAGGTAAACGAAAATAATTAGAGTTGAAAGGAGCATAGATAACATCAACCTAACAGGAACAGGCAAATTGATATACAGATTTCATGAGTTGAAGAAAAAATCTTTAGTTATATTAAGAGTTTTAAATTTATTATTGCCTTGGTTTCGACAAGTTGTGGGGTATTTTCTGACCAAAGAGCAAAAAGTATCTGAGTTTATCCAAAGATTTTTTCTAGCTAGAAAAATTTTTTTTTGAACGTTCAATTTAACTAATTGAATAGAATGAAAATGGGCTGCACGTCTACGTATCTGGGTTGTGGCAGCTGCATGCTTTGAGGTACCCTCTCATAGGAGCAGCAGTTATTTTTCGGAAATTAAAAAATGCGATCCCAAGTCAGACCATTTAGCACCATCAAGGCACACTAACCTTTGAGTACTCAGCAATTATGGGATGAGAAAACCGGAGCTTTAAAAACTATTCTTGAAGCTTCTTTTTGGGAACGTGGATGGTCTAGTGGTTAGAGCGACCGCCGGTTACTGTTAACTCAGCGACGCGGAGTCCAGTTTCGAATCCCGATGATGGAGAGTAAAATCTCCTTTGACTCATTAAGTTCGGAATAAGGCAGCCATAAATGCCGAAGTCTTAAAGAGATGAAACAGAATGCATGAAAATGAATATGGTATGAGAAACAAAGAATTAAAGGGAGAGAGAGAGAGAGTTTGAAAGTTAAAAATAGTTCAAGTATTTGGGTTCACGATCTGGACGATCAAGGGTATAGATGTGGAGCTTAACCACTTGTCCGAAGCTACGGGTGGACTAGCCCAAACAGGCGAGCGTGAAAAAAAGCTTCACAGCAAGCGCCATAATAATTGTCCTGTACAGCCCACCGCAAGGCGTCTAGTTAGGTTAGCGTTAGGTTAGATTACGTAGGTTAGTTAGGTTAAGTTAGGTTAGGTTAGTTAAGTTTAGGTTAAGTTAGGCTAAGTTAAGTCAAGTTAATTAAGTCGTTAAGTTAGGTTAGGTTAGTTAGGTTAGGTTAGTTAGGTAATAGGTTAGGTTAGGTTAGTTAGGTTAGGTTAGGTTAGGTTAGGTCTTAGGTTAGGTTAGTTAGTTTAGGTTAGGTTAGGTTAGGTAGGTTAGGTAGTTAGGTTAAGTTAGTTGGATTCGTTAGAGAAAACTCTAAATAACCAAATGTTTTTTTTTTTTTTTGACGAAGTGATTTTGGAATTCACATCACAAGCGCTATCAACTATATATTTGAGAATATAATAAATTAAATCTCAAATGTCCAAAAAAATATAGATTACTCCTGTTATTCATATTTTAATCACACTTTCGGTAAACAAAATCCGCTACTAATCTCCTTTCAAACCTTTGATCTTGTACGTGCAAAGTTCAGAAATCTAAAGTCCATGCGATTATTTGACAAATATATATTTTCTTTTTTTTTTTATTTTTTTTACACATTTTTCTTAAACCCAAAGTCCTAACAATTATCTGTTCCTATCCCCAGTCTCTAGCTCTCCATTTTCTATTCAAATTGCAACTTTGTTCCACTTTCTTCCACTCTCGCCTCGAAAACTATATCTGGAAGTCCTGCTTCATCCTTCTCCTCCTTTTTTGGGTAAGAATTTTTATATTACTTTTAATTAAAAATTTTTTTTTTTTTTTTTGGACTTTCTAAAATATTCGTATTATTTTAAAGCAGCGCGGTTCATTAAAATTGATTTTAAAAAGTGTTACATATTTTTTTAAACAGCGACCTCATATTCAAAGTTTTTTTTATAATTTTTTTTATAATCATAAAATATTTCTTGCGACATTTAAACGATTATTATTATTGTTATTAACATTTGGAACTATTATTGATATTACAATTATATTCACATTTTAACATTTAAAAGTGAGTATCTTTATTATAAAATGTACTATCAGATGAACCGAAAGTACTAATATATTTTTAAATATTATGATTATTTCGTTTTCAGTAAAAATATTTTTTTTTTTATTAATTTTTATTATTATTATTATTATTATTATTATTATTATTATTATTATTTACGAATGCAATTAAAGCTACAGTCATTTCCTCCTCCTAAAATATTTTAAAAATCGAGAAATGGAATAACTTTTATTATTATTATTATTATTATTATTATTATTATTATTATTATTATTATTATTATTATTATTATTATTATTATTATTATTATTATTATTATTATTATTATTATTATTATTATTATTTTTTATTATTATTATTATTATTTATTTTAGTATTATTTTATTTCATTATATTACTTCTTATCTATAATGACTTTAAACTTAAACATTTTTAAATCACCGTTTTATATTTTTTTATTATTATATATTTTATTTCTTTTTTTGATATCTTCACGGAAAATCTTTAGTCACCTCCTTTTAAATATACCTAGAGTAGTTTTAATTTGTTTGAAGTTAAAAAGTTATTTTGTATAAATTCTCAATTATGTTTACTTTTATAATATGAGCGTCCAAAATTCATTTGTTTCCTTTATGACGAGTACGTTCGTATGTTGTATTTACTATTTTTATTTACTTTTAAATATTTCGAGTTTTCTGTTAATTAATAAAATGTGTGATTTTTTTAGTTTTATTTATTCAGTCAGTTAAAACCATCTGTAATTTGCTATCAACGATTTCAATTTTCCTATTATTACTTTAAATATGGAATTTATTATTATTATTATTATTATTATTATTATTATTATTATTATTATTATTATTATTATTATTATTATTATTATTATTATTATTATTAATAGATTTGCAAGCCTTTTCCAATTTCCTTAAAGTATCAACCGCTTCATGATTGATGATTTTTTTTAAAGACTATTCTAGATTAGAAAAGAACCACTGCTTTCTGAACTTTTAATCTAAAAATTTCGCCCCACCACACCTGGCCATTTCAGGCATCAATCAGAGACTAGTTCAAGACTAATTTAACAAATGATTAAACAAAATACATGTTATTTAAATATATAAATATAAATGTGAAGTAACAAATTATAGTTTTATAACCAACTGCTAACATCTAAAATCCAGTAAGTAATAAACTATATCGATAGAGAGAATTCTATTCTAGCAAAACCATACAATGTTTCAAAAAAAATTACTATTCATTGCTACAATTGATGTTGATAATTGCTTGTGCTATTATTATAATTTAAGAACGCCTCAGCCCAGCCTCAATTCAAAAAAATTACCTGCTAGATATAGTAGTATCAAAATTAAGAAAATTACGAGATTGGTTGTGGACGTTCACATGATCGTTTATCAAGTGTTCACAAGAATCATTAACTAGCCTTATCTATTCTATAATACACGAACTTCTGAGAGAAAATCAGGTATACCAATGTACGAGGCGACTACCAGCCATCTTTATTACAGTGAAAATTGTATACTACCTAGCTTCACGTTCTCCTTAGGTTTCACTCGTATCTTTCGAAGCGTCATAGAAAAAGTCGTCAAATGGCATAAGTAACACAGTTTTATTTCTTTAGCGTTAGATTTGGATTTGATGTGATATTGAATTATTTTCATTAACCTGACTATCTTCATACTTAACTCTATCTATCGTTTGCGATCTGCAAGAAAAATCCAAACTCCTATCCCACTTATACTTCTGCTCTTTTCCTTTGAACATTTCTCATTTATAAAATTATGTTACATCATTTTAGTAGCAGACTCTTAGCGGAAATTTTATACTTCAAGGAAGAAATTCTGTCTTAATATTACTTACTTATTATTCATTTATACTCTATACAATAATATCATTATTAATAATTATATTATTATTATTAATTATCTTTATTATTATTTAATTCAATTCTATTCATCTACTTACATTATTATATAATTACTATCTATTATTATCATTATTATTCATTATTATTAATTATTATATTATCTATTATTATCTCAAATTATTATCTGATTATACTTATTTTATTATTATTATTATTATTACTTATTTATATAAAAGTGATTATTATTATTACTATACTTATTATTACTTTTATTTATATTATTATTATATACTATTATTAATATATTATTATTATTTATTCTTATTTTTTTATTATTATATTATTATATATATTTATATATTCTTATAATTATATCTTATTATTATTATTATTTTATTATTTCGAATATTCTCTTTAATCTTAATTTAAAAAATATATCAACAAGTCACTTTATTATTTACATACTTTTATATCTCCTTCTTCTTCTTTACTCTTTCCTCTATCTATCTTCGTTCTTCTTCTTCTTCTTTCTTCTTCTTCTTCCTTCCTTCTTCCTTCTTCTTCTTCTCTTATTATTATATATTATTACTTATCTATTCTTATCATTATTATTATTATTTTTTATTATTATTATATTAATATTATATTATTATATATATTATTATTATACTCATCACCGTCTT
>JABUQX010003939.1:12500-28102 GCA_015478945.1 Trachelipus rathkii | reverse complement strand
TTGTTGTACTTCGTTCCAGCTCGAATTTGGGTGCAACCGTTTTTCCGCATTTATCGGTAGAAACGCTTTCGCGCGTTTTCGTGCACCACTTCATATATATATATATATATATATATATATATATATATATATATATATATATATATATATATATATATATATATATATATATATATATAGATTTAAAGGCATATATAAATCGCCAGTTAACCTCATTAATCGAAGATAAGCTTCACAGAGAGAAAATATAAATAAAAAATTTAGAAATTGTACAAATTTTTTTTTATATCGTTTATTTTCAAAACTTGAGTTGAGACAGAGGCCCTGCAACGAAGTTTTCCCTATTTAGTCAATGTTAAAATCATTTTGAAACCCATTTCCAACATCTTCATTTAATATCAATAAACCATTAAAATTACATTATAAAATGCCACAAAAAAATCAAACCTGCCACTACTTATACATTATATATATATATATATATATATATATATATATATATATATATATATATATATATATATATATATATATATATATATATATATATATATATATATATATATATATATATATATATATATATATATATATATATATATATATATGAAATAAATGAAATATTTTCTGACAAATAATTAAAAAACAAAATATCACGTTGATATTGGAAAAAAAGTGGTCGTTGCACAAACATGCAACAGAAGGCAGAGCCGCCACTTGATATATATATATATATATATATATATATATATATATATATATATATATATACTCTCTCCACCCCCAGTCACCTTCTATATATACTCTCTCTCTCTATATATATATATATATATATATATATATATATATATATATATATATATATATATATATATATATATATATATATATATATATATATATATCCCAACATGTTCATGCAAATCCACAAAGTACCCAAGTTTGAACAATATAACCATATAACCTTATTTCTTTTTATGAAACATTGGTATATTAAATATTCCTTTAAGTTAATTGCAAATTGAATTAATTAAAACTTAATTGTTCACCTCTGTAATATTTATGTTTACACAATAATACCTAACAAATATTCGACATTTTTAATAGCTAAATTAATGAATTCTTGAAAAAACAATTTTTAAAAAAGTTATATCTTGCAACACCTCCAAATTTACTTGCGTATGATCACAGTATAAATATTTCTACCATGATATGATTGGTTAACAACGAATGGCTATACGCATGACTGGCTAAAAATTGAAAATAAGCTATATGACGCAATTTTTGTGAATTAAATTTTTAAAATTAAATTTAGGTATATTCATAAACTAAATTTAACTTTAAAATAATCATAAGAATATATTTAATGAAAAAAAAACTACAATATTTTGTAAAATATTGAAGGATAAAAAATTAAATTATTTTTATTCCAACTTTTGCTCGAGAAGCTTATTTTGGGGTGTTAATACGTTTTAGTTATAAGCCACATATCTTTATTATTATTAATCTTTCCACTGGGCCTTAAGACTCGTTCAAGCTGTTGTGGGTGTAGAGCGTACATTAAAGGTATATCCATATGTGCTATTATTGTATTTGTTAATTTATTTTTGAGTTTTTATAGTATGTATAGCAATTTCCATCTCTTACCGTTTCCATACTATTAACATTTATGTATAATAAATCGAAGAAGTGAGTGTGCTTTAAATATACACCTACAATTGCACCACAAAGACGATAGCAAGGAAAATATCCACCGGTCGTTATAGTTACTTTAATAGCTCTTTGCAAGAAGCTAGTTGTGGAGGTAAATAAATCAAACACACCAAGAAGCCTCTCATAATTGGCAATTCATCTAAGAGAGAAGATGGAAAAGCATTAGTTGAACGTAAGAAGGAAATATTTCCCATCAACGAGGTCTCATTAACGTATTCACCACGCCTCTCCCCCATCGAAGCTACCCCCGCTCTTACTCAAGACTGAACCGAAAAAGGAAAACTGAGTTTCAGAGGAACTTTGTTATTATTATTTTTATGTGGTTTATTTACTTTGCGTGGTTTTATTCTTGTTTTTTATCATTATTATTCTTAATACCGCATTTGTCTGTTGGTTTTATTTACTCCATTGACGTGAGTTTATTATTCGATGTTTTGGTGATATTAATTACACACAAGGTATTACGCGTATTTATTGGGTAAGCGCAAGCGTGCTGGTGCTATTTCCGTTATTTGGCTGGTTCAGACGTGCCGTTTATTTTCTTACTTTGGCTTTTGGCTGATATCATTGTTTTTGTTGTTGTTTTTGCATTAAAATTGTTTGTATCAAACCATACTACATTAATAAATATTGTTAATTATATTCATTACATTTGTTATTGCTATTAGGACACGCTCAAAGGTATTATATTTTGTTCTTATAAGGTATTCAAAGGATTTGCTTACACGGGTTGCAATACTTTACCTTCTTTTTTTATATTATTGTATTTTGTATTGCATTAATTGTACCGCTTATTTTGTTTTTGTTGCTTAAAATATACGTCCAAACAAGTGTGTTTTATTGTGTCAGCAAAGCCTGGTATTTACGGACGTAGCACTTTCCTTTTGCATAAGCACGCCAGCAGAATCTTATAAAAGTGTGTACGGAGGGAAAGTCAAAGGCCGAGGCCACTAAAATGGGGAAGGAGAAACAGGCGAGGTGCCGAATTCAAGGGCGCGTTTATACTTAGTCAAAAAGTTCTATCAAACTCTTAAAGGTAAGTTCGCGAATGCGATGGACTAAACTCAAATTCAATTGTTAAAGGATAATTCTCCGGAAACGTTGATAACGTATTTAAACGATGTTTAAACTTCGCAAATCGACGCACTACAGAAATTAGAAATGCTAACCAAAACGATGAAACCTTAGAGCTATATGAAGCACAGAAAGAGAAGGAAGCTGTGGAGGCTATGGGTGAGCGAGTCCAAGGGTTAAAGGTAGCTATTCATCAAACAATTAAACAGAAGAATGCAGCTAACGCCCAGCAAATAACGAAAGATGTAGAAACAAACGTGAATACGGAAGCAGAAAACATTAGAAGTTCGGCTCTAGGTTCAACCTCGAATCATGAAAGGTAACTCGAAGAATCACAACCTGAAGTAAATGAGAAGACGCCAGTAGGTCACGAAAGGTAACTCGAAGAATCACAACCTGAAGTAAATGAGAAGACGCCAGTAGGTCACGATAACACAGGAATCGGTGGATTGAAGAAGGAACCCAGGACCCATGCTCAAAGTATCTTAGATCCAACTGCAAACACATTCGTCTCAGATGATCCAGGTTCAGAGTTCGTCTTCTGGCTTAAACATATGTTAGATACAGGGTCTCTTCACAAGCCGGAACCGTTAACGTTCGACGAAAATCTACTTTAATATTTAGCCTGGAAAACGAGTTTTCAGGTCTTAGATCAAAATGTAGTAACGGACAAACAGAGGCTCCTTTATTATCTACATCGTTATACTACAGGACAAGCGCAGGAATTAGTGAGTTTGCATATTTCTTTGGATTCTGTAAACGTATACGAAGAAGCAATGGAGGAACTAGAAGAGCGCTTTGGAAACGTCCTTCTTCTTGTAAGCACATTGAAGGGCAAATTAGAGAGATTGCCAGTCATTAGATCTGGAGACACAACAGGACTGATGGCTTTTGCAGATTTCTTGAAAAAAATGTGAAATATGTAAAAGATCCACACGAAGCTTAATATTTCTGGACGACCCTGACAGAAAAAGATCAATGCTAAAAGCTACCCAATTAACGAATGGAATAAGCTGGCCTTCAAACTCTCTGAAAATGGACCTAAGAACAGCGGGTCATATCCAAGCTTCAAACAGTTCTCCAAATTCTTACATGAACAAGCTCGGCTAGCACGCTTCCCATCGTCCACTGCAACAGCAGACAGATTTGACCAATCTATCAGAAATAAAGGTGCAAGAGAGGAGGAGTACATAAGAAAGGCAAGCAGTTTTGCAACCAACACCGTAGCAGAGACATGCACTAGAAATTTTGCAATGAAAATCATTACATCAACAATACTGCCCGAAATTCGCAAATCTACCAGTTGCACAAAGACAAAAAATTACCAGAGAAAGAAAGTTATGCATCAATTGCTTACGTCAAAATCACATGGTAAAAGATTGCAGAAACCCTAACCGCTGCAGAAACTGCAATGGAAACCACCACACACTTCTACATGAAGAAAGAAACTATCACACACCCTCATACGAAGACAGAGATACAGTAAACCCACAAGTAATAAGCAACCGCATTAGGGCAAGGGAAGGGAAAATTTATAACAAAACTCAGTCCTTAATATTGCCTGTTTGGATTCACAGTCCCAGCTTACCTACACACCGAGTACTTGCGTAATGTTAGAATCACCAATCAAAAACATCATTTATGAAAACGTCTTTATCTGAAAGGCTTGGTGTTACTGGAAATAAGGTGAATTTAAGTATTAAGACTATATCTGGCATAGAACATACCGGGTCGAGACGCTAAAATGCGAAAATCTTGAAGTACAAGGCTTACGAGCAGAAGAAAAGATTCACCTAGGAGCCGTATACATCCGAGATGATATTGTAGCAGACAGAACGACTGTACCATGTCATGAAGTAGCCGAAAATTATGAACACTTACGAGGGATATGTAACGAACTGGAGCCGGATATACCATCGTTAAGTGTCGAAGTTTTGATTGGATTAGACTGTGCAGAAGCATTAGAGCCATTGAACGTCATCACTGAAAAGAGAGGTCAACCGTTCGGATATCAAACCAGACTTGGATGGGGAATTATAGGAAAAACAGAAGTCTCAAGTAACACAGACGATAAGGAGCACAAAGTAGCAAACGTTCATGCAGTAGTGGCATCCCGAACACATTCCAAAGAATTGGAAGGTTTAAAAATACTAGAAGACGATTTTGTAGAGATTTCAGAAGCTCTGATAGAAAGGGGCCATACGGAAGAACCGGGAAGCGAAACAATAGAGGCAATTAAGCAAAGAGAGGAAGTTTATCTACAGGAAGAAAACAACTTGGCTGTGGAAACTCTGGAAAGAGCGCTAGACGAATTCGTACCTCCCTCTACCATAGATAGAAACGAAGACAGCTAATTTCTGAAGAATGGTGGAAGTCGGCGAGTAACGGAGTAAGTCAATTTTCAAGAGGTCCGTTTGAGTCGGAGTAACTTTCCAAGACAGTACGAGTTGGAATCAGAAAATTTTGAGCTGAACAAAGTATGTTTGTGACTCATGTGAGTGACTTCCATCGCCTTCAAAAACAAGTTCACTCTTTTGAGACTTCTACACACAAAATGCATTGCAAACTTCGAAGTTTTTTTTAACCTGCACCTTATGTTTTTTTCCAATTTGGATTATATTCTAACGAATTCAACCTTCAACTAGATAACGTATTAAATGCTGCAAGAAATAAAAAACTCCAAAGTACGAAGAGAAATTTTCTCTCAGTGACAATGGTATTCTCTACTAGCTGCTGTTTATATTAATTCCAATCTACAGGGTAAGCTGTTGCCAGATTAACACAACAAAACAGCTAAATCTGCACTTTGCAACGTTGCCATTTGTATCAAAAGGTGGCAAGAAGTTCAAGAGAAAAGAATACAGCTGAACATATTGTAAGTGGATGAAACTACAAACTATCCCGATTATACCACTCTCAATTCATTTGTCAGAAAGCTCAGAAGATGAGTATGAAAAGCTTCTAGATATGGAAGAGTTTAGTCGAAGCTTCGACACGTTCAAGAAAAAGGTCAAGGTTTTTCCTCATCCCTGTACACGATATTCCATAACTTTAAAAATTTTTCTCTGCTGCACTGAAAGAAGTTGAAAAATTGATATAACTTCAGAGCTTAAATTAGAAGAGTCCATCGATAAGTATCCAAACATTGTACAAGAAGCTGCAACTGCTGTTACTGATCTACATCAAAAGCAAGTTAGCGTTAAACGGCTTTTTCTGCCCTTCGCGTTAATTATAAAATCAGACCTAAGAGGAAAAAAGAAATAGTAAGAGGACCTGGCCAGATGCTATTCTACTTTTAAGAACTATATCATCATGAGTAGATGACACAATAGACGTAAGTTCGATGTAAGCAGTCTTATATATATATAATATATTATATATATATAGTATCACTCTTATCTCCTAAATAATCATTTTGTCATTAAAAGTTCCACTATAAATAACTACACTCTTTCAAAATAATAAAACTTTTTGTTTTATCATTATGAATATTATAGACGCTAATAAGATAATCTTAAATTGTCCCATACTTTGCGCTTACTACTATCTGTAGTCCTTCCCATCGCGTATATATAATTAATCTAACATATGGATGCCAAGAGTGAGGCTAGAGGTATATATCTATAGTAGTATTATAGATAGATATTATATAATATATATATTATCATTGTATTAATATAAGATAATACCTAATGGGTAGGTACCTAGAATTATGGAAAGTGGATTACTATATTATGGCTTATAATAATAAATATTATATATTATATATATTTAATATAATCATATATATATTTTAAATAAATTATATTTATTCATGAATTAAATTATTAAAATGATATATGAAAATATGAGATACATATATATTATTATATAGTTATAATATGATATTAATATATATATAATAATATTGATAATATATATTATAGTATATTATATATTATTAAATTATATTATAATAATTATATATATCAATATAGTATCTGTATTATATACCCTGAGGCCATATTATAAAAAATTATCCATTTATTAATATTATAATTATAGTGTTTTATGTTATATATATTACCTCTATATTATGATCTATATTTGTATTTGGCCTTTTAGTTTATATATTGTTTCCATTTTATTTAGCCGTATTATATTAAATTGCATATGGTATGTATTTTAGTTTACTTACCTAACCGCACTGATAATCTATAGTGAAGATAGTTTTAGGTTAATTTTTTATATATTTCCATTTATAAAATTATTTTAAATAATAAATTTAGTAATTTTTTTACTAAAATTGTAGTGTATTAATTAATAATATTTGGGTGATAATAACTATTAGTAGTTTTAAAATAGTGTTGGTTAATATAATTCAATAGTTATATAGTTGATACTATAATCTGAGGGTAGGTGATATTAGGTGTGGATTATTTAGGTAGTAGGTAGCAGTATAACCCTCCGATGAGTGTTATTGATCATAGTAGTATATAATATATATATATACTATTATATATATATGGGTTGTTAGGGATAGTGAAGTAATCATGGTAGATATATATAACCTTAATAAGTAGGTGAGTAGTGATTTAATACGGCGACCCTATCTCGCACTGAGCTCTCAATGCTGTGCAATTTCTTGGCGAGAATGGTGTTTTAAACTCTGGAAGGAGCCAGAGGTCTAGTTCATGCGATGTGGGTCGTACCTCTTAACCTGAAGTTAAAAAATATTAATTGCCATTTCCGTTAGAAAGTTTCGTCACCTCACCAGTGTGCTCCCGTGCTACGATTGAAACGAAACACGCGAAGAAGAAACGAAATCTATCCCCCCTCCCTGGAAACCACTACATCCACACACCCTCAATAGTAAAATGGACTTTTCCGATTGTCTGGGACCGAAGTCACTGCCAATGAATCAAGTGAATAGCAAACTTAATGAACTCGAACGTGTAACCCTCGCGACCAGGTCTTTATACAATATTTTGTTCATCGATTTATGGGAAAAATGTAAACTAATAACTACACTAACGCTTAATATTCTCGATCAAACACAGTGCCTTTACACACACTAACCTCTAACTCAAAAACACATAACAAAAGAAAAACAATAATTTTGTTCATCGATTTATAGGAAAAATGAAATCTCATAACTACACTAACCATAATATTGTACTTTGTATAGTAATAAAATAACTATTTATCTAATTTCCTTTCTTACCATATTGTTCTGTATTCCTTACTGCTAATTCAAATACTCTTAACAAGAGAAATAAATTCAAATGTTTTTTTATTGTATACTTATCTCATACCTTTTAATGACCAATACAAAATGTTGCAAGCT
This sequence comes from Trachelipus rathkii, assembly GCA_015478945.1. Lineage (NCBI taxonomy): Eukaryota > Metazoa > Arthropoda > Malacostraca > Isopoda > Trachelipodidae > Trachelipus > Trachelipus rathkii. Next base: position 19,989 of record JABUQX010003939.1, on the reverse strand, counting down.
ACCTAACCTAACATAGATTTAATGGAATATAAAGTATTCTAGATTAGTGATAATTTCTAATTTGAGAGAAAAATGAAATTGAAATTTAGAAACTTGATATTTTTCAAGGTTCTCTCATAGAACGGAAAATTTTAATACTTGAACGAGGTATACCAATGGAAAGAAACTTTCAACCTTTATTAACTTGTCTGCGCTGTAAGAAATGTGCCAACTAATTTGCTGAGTATAAGTTGTTACGCGGATGTCTCATGCGTTTCTAAAACTTTCATTCATTGATGCTGCCTTATCATATGTCTTTTGTTCCATTTTAAAAAGATCACCTACTATTTAATTTCAACCCTATTAGTTTGCATCTTCGAAGAATATTCTTCTTTTGTGCTTTCAACAGCATCAAAGCAAAACAATATATTTCACGGAAAACAAAAAACGATGTGTCATTTCGCCATTTTTATCAACGATCTTTATAGTAATATATATTTAGTATCAATACTATATATAGTATAATAATATATAATTGGAATATATAATATACATATAAATATAATATAATACTATTATATTTTAATAATATTATATGAAAGTATAATAATAAAATATATTATATTATATACATAAAATGTGAAAACTATATAAATATACTTATATATATTGATTTATATATATATTATAAATAAATTTTAATTATATATTAATGTGGTATTTGTGTCTGTGTGATTGTGTGTATGTGTGGTGGTTGTTGTGTGTATGTTAATACTTAAAATTAAGGACCTACAAAGATTCTTGACTATAATTTTGCTCCCTATTTTAAAAAATTTCAAAGAGGAATTTCAAGACCACTTACAAAACCTCCTGGATACGTTCCCTTAAATCTCTCCCTGCAGGAACACTCATAACATCGTCATGCGAACGTGAATACCTAACATAACAAATACATCTGGTGAAACAATAGAGAATAACAGACCTCCCATAACCCACAAAATACATATACATGCGAAACATTCATACATGAACATACAATAACATGAACATAAAACTAACACTAATTATTAAATATAAACATACCTAAAAAAAAAAATATCGAGTATGTAGGGTCAAAGAGATGTATTGAAAGACAATATTTATTAGTGGCTAAAAAATAATTTTACCTAAAATTACTATGAACAAACAATAAAACTTTTCAGCAGCGGATTTATATTTTCGCAATGAAAGTCACATAGTGAGAGTTGAGACTTTGCGATAATAAACTTAACATACTTGGTGCTACAAATATCACGTCATAGTTATGATAAGGTAGATATATAGTTTAAGTTTTATGTGTTTGGACGTTTAACAAAGCCAACCTTATTTGTTTCTACAGATACAATATATTAAACTTTTTCTGATAATTCCTCCATTTGTGATATTTGTGAAATCTCCAGTGATCTCCCTACAATGGGTGCAGATGACTCATGTATTCGGGAAGTGTTATTAACACCTGAGTTGTGTGGAGAATCGTGAGCTGCAATAAATGGTCATCTCATTATTTTAATGACGTGTTGGTGTGTATCTAAATATGACCAATAAATGCTACTTGTAAATAAAAAAATATGTTTTTAATGTGTTGTTAAAAATAAGTATTGAAGATGTTGTCACACAATATATATTTCCATTTTTTAATTATATCAGAAGCCAAATGATATTGGTACCTTACTCAATCGTCGCACATACACCAATCAAGCAGACTTCTTTTTTGGAGGTGTTGTAATGAACGTACATTCGACATTAGCAAAACTTTCTTTGCATCGTTGCATATATATTTTGTAAGGAAAAGCTTAAACAATGTTTAAACCCTCTTAATAATTCCACTTAATTAATATATCCTTTTCGATTTAAGGTACTGGCTTCCAGAGTGGGAAATGGTGCTTACCAATATACCGTTTTATAAGGATTTTCCTCCCGATTAGTTTCTTATTTTTGGTATGTTATTCAAAAATTATTGTTTTCATACTTTATTTCAATATTTGGGCACATGTTTTTTGTAGTAGCTACACCATGAAGTTGATCTTGTACCACTACCCTTACAATCTTATCTCGTTTAAAAAAAATCTCAATTATAACGAAAATATTCAACTTAGAAAAAAGGCAATCGTCTGAATAAGACAATATGGGGAAATCCTTCCACTACTTAACTGTATGAGATTAAATGTCCCTTTTAACTATCGGAATGTTTGCGTAACAATTTATATATTCGCATCATTTGTTCTTTTGATTTTAGGTACAGTAAATTAAAGTTTCAACTTTGAAATCTCTAGGTTAACTAACCACTAAAAAACGGGATTAGGGGCTGGAGCCCCCCCCTTTTCACAGTGATTATCGGCATAATTTCCTCACATTTTCTCTTCTTATTATCATCCAGGGGTACCATGTACCACCTATCAATTTCTAATTTAAAAAATAAACGTAAATTTTAAAATAATAAACACTATATATAATATATATAATGATATAATATATACTATAAAATATAATACGATACTTAATAACATATATATAACGTAATACAGCTCCTACAGTTCCAGAATCGAACTATCATACTATCATAATATATTAGTAATATAGTTAGTACTTATTTATCTTTGACTCATATATACATATATATAAGGTTATACTAAAATATATTATATTATATATATATATAGTAATATATATATATATATAATATTATAATCAGTAGTTATATATATATATATCAATTATATCTATAAAAATTGCAATATATACTATATATAATATATTATTATATATATAATTAGTATATAGTATGAGGGATACACAGCTGGTTAATTTTCGCGCTCCCCACTCCATCTTACTGGCACTCTATGCTGAATGCAACCTCTCCTACACCAAACTGCCACTCTCTGCTGGCACTTGCTAACATGCAATACATACTGTCTCATATCAGTTTGATTGACTGAGTTAATAACTACAATTTTTATCTGAACCGTCTTAAAACCGGGAACGCATGTGGTCGCATCACTTACCCTATTAATATATGCATAGCGAACTCCAGCCACACCTCCAATAATAAACCAACATCTCACCCATAACCCCCTCATATACAGACTACATAACAATTTTCACAGCGCATACCATTACAAATAGGGCATCATAAAATACATATGCCGACACAGCAAAGCTCTTCTCGAACAAATCTAATCCACTATACAAACCAAAGACCCCAAACCAATCATCTCAACATGCCTTTCACCTATAATCAACATAGAACATCTGAACTCAGCGACAAGTACAAAAAGCACGCTTAACAAGCCGAATATACATCTACATCAAACAATAGGTAATCAGCTGTTGCAGCACATTATACGTATATCCGCTAGTAGACTCCTATCCTCTAGCAACACAAGAAAACAACCCGAAAAAAATCATAACTCCAATCTCACACATAACATGTTGGACCCCTCTCCTCAACAAATGGCATCACCAAGACGGATAACGCTCAGATAAAAAACAATCTGGCCACCCACAATCGAATAATTGCGAACTGCACAAGGTAAGAGTCAGCACTACCACATACCGCCCATACATACCACTCCTTTCAGGAAAGATCAGTAGTTCACACAACGCACGTAAACCCAGTCCCGGAGCAACCGTCGCATCAAACGCGCTAGACCCACAATCAATCCGCAAACACCAAAATTACTATTTCCACTGTTCTCCGACAAGGTTTTCGCCGACTCAAATCTAGATACTAGCACAGAGCGCTGGACGAGAGATGATCAGAGAGGTAGCGAGTCAATATGACTATACGCAACATTATCATGTAAAAGCACGACCTCCAGATCTCTCTACGGGAGACAAAGTGAAAGATAACATGCATTACCTCCCCCACTCGATAGCTGAACCCAGCTGAATACAACGCCTTCCAACAACTCAAAATTGCAAGACACAAACAGACTATCCAACTCTCGTCCACCGACGTCCCAGTACAAAGTCATAGCAGACACAAACCACAACAATATCACACTGCATCCACGATCGCACACTCCTATGTCCGACGAAACCACGGACGCATAGCATCGATTGCATCTCACAGATAAACCCCCGCCAGCACCATCACGGATAGCTGCGATATAACCCCGTAAATCTCGTCATCCGCCAACCCATCTCACTCTCACTTGAATTGTTCCCAGCATCGAGACCTTATTCGCCGCCGTCATTTTCCTAATATTCATCAATAACACTTCCAAAAGTTTTTACAAGAGTAATTTAAAATGCCCAACTTTAGTAGTAACCTCGTATTTTTCTTGTTTTACAAGAAGTGAATTTTTCATATATTTGATTTTGCTTAGATAATACTAGGACTATATATGCAAGGTATGGTCTTTATGTTAGTTTTTGTTGATTTTATAATTGACTGAATATTCATTATCTATTCAATGCTTCCTTTGAGTTTGAAATATGATGCTCAGGACCCCGCTTCATTGGTGTTGATTTTTTTTTTCAACCCAAGATGTGGCCAGGCTTATGTGAGCGTGGTTGGGTCATCCTGTACACACCTCACTCCAACAACACATTTAAAAATAAAAAGATATAGAAGCATAGTAATTAAGTGTTTATAGTTTTATTTAATACTGTATATGATATATATTAATATATATAATATATTATATATATATTAATCTGGAAAAACTAAAATTCCTCACAAAACGCTATTATATTCTATTTTATAATATATAATTACTAATAATATAATAATTTCTTCTTGAGATTAAAAATTTGAGATATATAATTTATTGACAACATCACTATTCAACCACGAGAACTTAAAGTATAATCTATTTATTTCTCAAATAGTGATTTAGAATTTAAATTTTTCCACTAATTTATACTAGAGATATTAGACGCATAATATTCTATCAAAGTTTGGAAGCAATCTTGCAACGTAGTTTTTTTAATTGAATAAACCATAACCCGATTACGTTCACTAAGTAGACTTCCATGTTTAAATTAAATTCATTTGTGAGGAAGTTTACTCTGATAGGCAGCTCCTCAACACCCTATCAGTCTTGAGGCTGCTGTTATAGGGGAAAGGTGGAAAAAAGTAGTTAAACGTAGTTCACTAACACACCTTCAATCAAATCTTTAACTGTATAAAGTTTCCTTGACCCACCGAAAGGAAAGCGTGAAACTAACAAAGTCATCGTCTCTGACTCCTTGTTTTCATTCGTTGATCAATAATTTCATTGTTCATTATTCGTTTCTATCACCAGCATTGAATCATTCGGTCTCAAAATGATCGAACAATTCTTCCGGTATGTTTTAATACTATTATCAAATAAAATAATTTAATTGTTGCCATATGTTTAAAATATTTATTAAAATGTATTCTCTTACCGAGCGCCAAAAGACTATTCCGTTCATAAGTGATAAAATGACACGCAGACCCACAGCTATATGATAAATTATCAATTAACATTTTGTGCAACCAGCACACATTAATCATATAAGATATGACTCTGGATCACATGTTAATTATTCTATCATATTAACACATAGATCTATTGATATTTACGCATGTTCCTTTTGGGTCACTTTGCTTTATAATAATACCATTTTAATAACTCACATCCAGATTAATTGATGTTTTAGAAGGATAAATCTCGCTCTTATCGGAGTTAACCGCTTTTCAGTCTCTTACAAGTTTCGCATAATACAAACAGGTCCGGAAGGTGAGGCGTAAACAATCATGAACACACGCTATAAATTCTCTATCTTAGTTACTACTGCTTTGTTAAAAGACCTCCGTGCCTTATTCATTGAATTTCCCTATTGTCCCATCGATTAAATCCTACTACGAGAATCAATTATATATAGCAGTATAACGTAACAAGTATTATTGCGACAAAGATGGCTCTTCTACGTATGGACTTCACAATATTATTCCTTCTTAGGACACGTTCAAGCCAGCAATGTCACCGTAATAATTAGGAATATACCAGTCTTTTTTTTTGTTGATGGCATATTGTAACATTGAAAAATTTCCCTTCGCTGAAAATGTGTCTTTTTTATTGCTTATAGGTATTGTATTAAAGTGTAATGGCCTTCTATACTTTTAGGATTCCACCTTGTTTTAATTGGGTTATCACTACCCTTATCACCTTTTCAGATATTTTAGCAAAAAAGGCCTTATTTTTGTGAATAGATAACTTCTGTTGGAGTGGGAGTGTTGGTGAAGAACTTAGCCTCTAAAACTTTGATTTCTTTTTGTATAAGGAGAAAACAATATTTTTCGTGGTCTCAAAAGTTCTTCATCGGTATTACTTCGTCCCTACTTTAGATTCCTTAAAAAGGATTTGAATTGTATCTGAAATTTGCCCACGTTTTGTTAATATATTTGTTTCCACTACAAATTGTTAACATTAAGCTCGTTTCACGATTCAAAGTCCGAACCTTTATTTTGTCTCAATTATTTCCGATTTTCTTTCGTCCAGTTTTTGTTATTTAAAACAATGTACTTGAAGCTGGTAGTTTTTCTTGACTTATTTTCTTTTTAACTCTAGCTTCAAAGCATTCTTGAAGGTCTTGCTTATTAATTATATTGTCAAGCACTTACAAACCAACCATATGATCACCCAATTGTTTTCCCTTTTTTTTATTTTACATTTAAAATTTTAAATTCAGCACACCCAGAAAGGAAATAAAAGGTTGTAACCCCCGAAAAATCATACCGATATTATAATCCGATATATCCTATATTAGGACTCCGATAATCCCGGATCCCAAAATAGATATAGTTCCATTATCGATCATTAAATTTTTGAAATAGCAAAAAATTAGCGAAACATTTGAAGAATTGAATTAAGTAAAATTTATTAAAAATGGAGAGACAAAAATATTGTGTAAAAGCTTCCGAAACCATAAGTAAAAATCTAGATAAAAAAGTTTGAGAAGCAATAAGTACAGCGTATTCCTTCACAAATAAAACATTCCCTTATTTTAGAAGGCTTGTTAAGAAATGCGATTTTGAAAATTGAAAGTACAATTTTGCAAGTTACAATAATACTTGAAAGTACCTTATTATCCTAAATATACCAACGGAACAAAATAATTTATAAAACCTATGAAAACTAATTTTGGATTTAACCGTTTTGTGAAACCAGTTTACCTAGCCTGACGCCGAAGTAACCTTTTGATCCATTATTTCGTGTTATACTAATTTTACAGTGAAAGCTAGTAATTAAAAGTACTTTCTTAATTTATGTATGAACATCCAGTAAATTTAGGAAATATATATATATATATATACTATAATATATATTATAGATATTAATAATATATAGTATATATATATTATATAAGCTATATATATATTTATTAGTTACATTTATACTTATATATAAATATAGTATATTAATATATCATTATAGTATATATATTATATATATAATATCTATATATCATCATATTTGCATATTGACTCGTTAGAAAAATG
>JABUQX010003939.1:0-10000 GCA_015478945.1 Trachelipus rathkii | reverse complement strand
TCTTTTTGGCCTTGAGGTAAGATACTAGGGAAGTGTTGTAGGCCATGGCTTTTAAGTTATTATTCCTATTATTTTTATTTATTATGGGTTTGCTGGGACATTCTAGAGTGCAAAAATTTGCTTTAAATTATTATTTTTATTTGGTTGCCAATTATTAATTAAAACGACATATTTCAAAATATGTATATTTTCTTATTTATTATGAGTTTTGACTGGACATTCTTATTGGATTCTGGCTTTTTAATTATTATTTTTTAAAATTAAATTATTATGGTTGACCTGGGACAGTTAAATAGGCAAATTGGCTCCTTAAGTATATCTTATTTATTATTTGATATTTATCATACATGAGTTGAACACCTGGAACCATTTGGGGTTATAAGCTCTATGTTGAAATTATTAATTCTATTGTGACTGGACAGTCTAAAAAGGGACCATGCGGCTTCTTAAGGATATCATTCCCTTATTTATTATGAGGTGAATGGGACATTCCAAGGGGTAAATGCACCGGTTCTTAATAATATATTTTTAAATTATTAAATTATTAATTGGTTGACCTGAAGAACTATAAGATAGGTATACCTGCTTCTTATGAGACAAATATTAATTCTTATTTACCCATTATGTATTATGGTATTGAGGCTGGTACGATGTGCGTAGAGTGGCCGAACCAATCGGAGCTTCACCTTAATATTAATTTTCTATGGTGCCGCTGGGATAATCCCTAAAAACTGGGTTCTTCAAGTAATATTTTATATTATATTGATGGGTTGAACTGGACCATTCTACAAGAGTTAATGAGACTATTAATTATTATTCAAAGAATTAAAATAAGCATGCATGTACCATTCCTTAAAACTGTCAGTTAATAATTAAAAAGAATAATTACCTTAGGAAGCGCATCGGTCCCTATTTAGACCTTGATTGTTCAAAATTAAAATTACAACTAATAAGACACTGCCATATGGCCTACTAATATTGTCCTAGTCTCAAATCCCCATGGACCTAATATTTAGAGTCATCAGTAGAATAAGCCATGGGACTATCCTAGAATGTTCCAAGTCCAACCAATAATAATTCATAATGCGAAGAGAATGAGAGGAAGGGAAGACATGTTAATGAATTCGTATTTTTATATGAAAGTAAGAATCAAAAGGTTAAAAAACACCGAAAGGTCTTTTTAGATTTGTAACAAGTGACCAATAAAAAATTATGAATTGAAGAAGCGCGATTGGATCTATTATATAGAATTTGCCTTTAATGAAAAGATGAAAAATAAGCATTATGAATATTTTTAATAATAATTAATCGTTTAGTATTCAAGTCATATTTGAAAAAATTAAAATGAATTGAGAGAAATTAGACGGTAAGTCCCAACAAACCAAAAAATAAATAATCTAATGAATAATAATGGAAAAGTCCGATTTTGACCTCTAGAATGTTTCACCAAGTACAACTCATTAATATATTAATAATAATAATAAATAATTCCAAGAAAAGAAAAGAAGGTTATCTCAGGTGTACAGTCAAATATATAATTAATAATTAAGGATAATTTAATTACTATATTATATTGGTTGACCTGGAGACTATTCCATAGCTAGGAAATGTGGTTCTGAATTTTATTCTTCTTATTTATACTAATTTGTTGGTTGGTGGAAGCCTAGGGTAGGTCTATGTGGCCTTACTTATGAAATACCGTATTCAATTTTTACAATTATATTATTAAATTTATTCATTATTTCCTTATGTTCTTTTTTGGTGTTTGACCCTGGGACTAAGGATCTAGAGGGGATTGTCACTGGTTTCTAATTAGTTAATTTTTATTGTTGACCTGGGACAGTATAACAATAGACATTAGCAGGACTTCTTAAAGTATCTATTACTTGATTCATTTGAGTTGCTGGGAGAGATTTAGAGGATATGTGGTCCTTCCCTTAATATTATTTTAATGTATTATATTATATTGTTGAACATGCGGAAGTTTTATGTTAAAGTACACCTTATATAGTTATTATTCTTTAATTTTATAGTATTATTTATGGGTTTGACCTGAGATAATTCCTAGAGGCTATGTGGCTTATCTTACAATTATTTAACCTTTATTCTGTTGACTGGGAAGTCTAAAAGGATCCATGCGGCTCTCATTAAGTAATTATTCTCATCTAGCTTAACTTTATGGAGACATCTGAACGACACATTAGGGACATTCCATAGAGGCGGTATGCCGGCCACTTTAATTGTCCCTAGTGTTAATTATATTAATTATTAGGTACAAATCTGAAAAGATGTCTTTAATACCACCGTTAAGTATGTATTTTTATTTTTATTTATTTATGGAGAAAATATTTTTTCTGGACATTCTAGAGGCGGCAATGCGGTTTCTTAATTATTAATTTTTATTTTTGGATTGACTGGGAAGTCTCAACCTAGGACATGCACGGCTTCCTTTAAATATATATTCCTTAATATATTTATGGTAAATGGGGAATCTGTAAGAAGGGGTATATTGCCAGCCCTTCCTTTAATATTATTTACCCATTTAATATGGAGTTAAATGAGGAAGTCTAAGATAGGATGCCGGACCTTCTGAATCTATATTCTTAGTTTATTATGACTAATATAATGGACCTTAGACTGGGCGAACTCTAGAAGGGCTGGTCTTAATGCCCGGCCTTTTTATTATGTATTCTTAAACATCAATATAGTTATTGTTGATACTGGGAAGTTGGTGGACATGTGGCTTTCTTAATTATTATTTTTTAAGCATAATACTTTACTTTATGACCAACAAGATACGCTAAATCATAACCGATAAACAAGGGACTCTAGATTGGTTCTGCCGCTATTCATTACTTTCTTCTACGTATGAGAATCTGGGAATGATATACAACTCTGCACATGATGGTATATATTATATTATATATATATATATATATAATATATATATATATATATATATATATACATATAATTAATAATATCTATATATATATTATATATATATATAATGTATATGTATATGTACGAATTGTAAATATATAATTAATAATTATTAAATATATATATTTATTATATATAATAATATTAATATATAGTATTAGTATATTTATTATATATATATATTAAATATTATATATAATATATATAATATATATACTATAAATACTAATATATACTTATTAATATATATAATATTTTCCCAATAGACGTCACGAATCAGAAAAAATCCAAAATAATAATAAAAAAATCAAAACAAAAATCAAATAAAATCACAAAAATTTTATTTTTCTAAAAAAAATAAATTAAATCTTTATAAATACATATTATTAATTATATATTATTTATAGCTAATTAATATATTAATATTATTAATATAATACATAAATAGTAATAATAATAATACTATAATATATATAAATTAATTAAAGTATTGAGAAAATGACATCAATATAATAAATACGACATAATATACAAGATATATATATATAAGATAAATATACTATGAATATATAATTGAATGGTAAATAATATAATAATATACTCCTTTAACAGATTGATATATCTAATAAAGTTATATATTAATACTATATATAATGTATTAAATATATTAATAATATTACTTATATTATATACTATAAGTATAATATAATAAATATATCATATAATAATATTTATATAATTAATATAACTTATAATAATTACTAATAACTAATAATTAGAGACATAAAAATATAAAAATATAAAAAATAATATATTTATAAATATAAATATATAATATAATATACTATATTATATTATTATGTAAATAAGTAATAATATTAATATATAACTGTTTAATGGTATAAAAAATACTGAATAAATTATAAAAATCAAATAATTGATATAATAACGTTAATATACTACTATACCTAGGTAGTACTTAATTATTTATATAATTATATAATATATATATATTATATATTATACATATACTATTATTATTAGTTAAGAAGTAACGTTACACCTTGTAACAAGGTATCCATTTATGGCACTAATATTCTATCACGGCTACACCATATTACCCAAAACATATTTTAAATATTACAATTGGGACTATCCTCGCTCTCCAGAAGATACCGTGAGCAGTATCAAAGGTTGGCCGAAAGCATGAGATTTGTCCTGAGCCTGAGGAAAATATCTTTTCCTTTTATGGGATCTGGTTTCCTTACATTGCTATCATGTGGACCGGTCAAAATGAGTATTATATAAACATATTAAACATATATTAATCATAAAAACAAATAAACAACAAACACAGTATCAAAGATTAAATATAAAATAGAGGAGTGTCTATTACTTCACCAATATGTACTATTATTATGCTTAGCATTTATTGACTTATGTTTCAAACCAAATTTCATTTGAATTTAGCAGCTCAAATCATTATAATTAATATAATTCTAACATATGTCCTTTTATTTAAACTTGACTGTTTATTTCGATGATACCCAGCCTATAAAAATACTATGTAATCCTTTACTAACAAACATATTAACATTATTTATCAAAGATAACTAAAAAACGTGTGCGATATATACCGGTAGGTTTAAAAACAATTATTAAACCTTATCTAAGATCAATGCATAATTAAGTTAAATTACCTAATTCCTTATTAGAAAATTGGATTTAATCCATACAATTTATTATATAATAAAACCATATGAAAAACTGCACCTTTCAATGTTGTAAAGTACTAAAGCAGATAGTTTTAGTTGGACATATATATATATATATTAGTATTCATATTATGTTTTATAAAAAATAATATAAGTTATTAATAGAAGTATATAAGGTACTTGTAACAGAGAACCCTTTAGCATTCTTAAAAATATAATGCTTAATTATTATATAAAAAAACAAATACAAATGTAGAGGTTATATATAGTATATATATATTTTATTTTATATTAGTTTTTTAATTGTATCTATTAATTTATACTATATCATATGTCCATGAAGTTATATGTAACGACATTTAAATTTATTCGTCGAAATTTGATAACCAATTACATAAAAACCGAAATAACGCACATTTCTTACCAGTGGGTTCCAAAATAGTTAGAAAAATGGGAATTTAATAATGAAAGAAAGATGTTTGGCCATGAACCCGCTCCATAAAAATGTAGAAATACTAAAAAACTGGATATTGATTCCTGTCCAATTTTAAATATTTACAGTTAATAAAATCTAGTTCCTAAAAAGGTTTTGACTTCTGTTATTGACATGAAGTGAATGGTTCAACATAAGTTTATAGTAGTATACTTAATATATATATATAATAATATATTATATATAATATTATAATATATCTAATTATAATATATATATATGAATTATAAATATATAAATATATATAATAATATACTATAAATTACTAATATAAGTATATAAATATAATATATATATATACATATATGATACGAAAAATATTCATTTAAGATTTAAAAAATAATTAAAATAATATTATAAAAGCTATAGATATATAATGACAATTTACAAATGCGAAGTTACAGAAAAAATAAGACCCATATATATCGCTGATCGTGAACATACTGCCGTGTCACGTTATATCACATAGAAAGAAGCGCAAGAGTGGAAGTGAATATGTGGCATTTTATTTTTTTAAGGGGTGTGTTTGATGTACACGGTTGGGGACCAGAAGGGGGACTTAGACGTCTAGCAGTCATGTCTGTTGAGGCAAGAGGCGACTCTTTTTCATATTTGCCGATTAATCCTTCGGTATCCCGTTCTAGTTAAAAAAAACTGTATTATGGCGATTTTTTTCTGATGCTTTATTCACATGCCTATTGAAATAAAATGAACAAAAAAAATAAATTAAAATCAGATTTCGTGTCGATATATATATGGCGTTAACCTTCTTTAGGAAAGTTTCTTGAAAATAGTTATTGAATAATAGTACATCGAAACGCGAATTATTTTAACTCACTAATATATATAAATACAAAATAACTTAGCTACAGTACACCTATGCTATTTATATAAGCGATCTTTGGTCCTTCAAATATTTGACATTGAAAATCGCTAAATTTTTTATTTTTTTTAATTGATTTAATTCACTGATTTAATTCTAATAAATATTAATAGATATAAAATGCTAATTCATATATATATATACTATGATAAAATATAATGATAGTAATATGATTATAGTATCGATAAAATATAATATCATATCATAAGAAAACCTAGAAATTGCGACATCATAGAAAAATTTAAGAGTTATATATATGATGAAACTATATATGAGATGTTATCTGTTTGAAAGCTTTATGACATCAAAATATTAAATAATAGCTTTGTCAATTCATAATCACAAAATATTTTTAACAAAAAATATATTATATATAGATTAATAATAATCAATATACATACATAATGTTACATTAGGAACATAATATAATATAATTACATATAAAAACATATAATATCTGAATATATATATCGTAATATTAATAAAAATTTATACTATTATCAGACATATACATCAATAAAATCTAACAGTTAATATCCATATATATATATATATATAATATTATAGATATAATATATATAATATGTATATTTTTAAAGATATATTTATTATAGTTAACTATATATATATATATAGATACTATATTATATATATATAATAGATAGGATAGTAATAAATATATAATAGATCATATAATGTATATCAGGGACTTGAACTTGTTCTATATATCAGTATCAGTATATATAATATATTATAATTATATTAATTAAATATAGGTATATAATTAATAAATTAATACATAAATATAAACAATATATATAATAATATAAATAATAACCTTAGTTAGCTACACCTAATATATACAAAACAAATCAGTTTATCTATATATTGTTATATTAAATCCTAATCCAGCAACTTTGCACTTTAAGACATGGAAGTTAAATCCGATTGTATAATTTATAGCAAGTACTACATGTAACTATTTTCTTTTTGTCACTATTTCCCAGTAAAATTAGTTCTCTACGTCCAAGAAGTGCATAATAAAGATTTTTTTTTAACTAAAGAATACAAGGTTACTAATCAGCAAAATGACGTGAGAAAGAGTCAGGGTCTTTCCAGGGAGACTCGTGTGCAGCAGACGACCGAGGACCCTTGTTCCGCCTGTTGACCAGATCTTGGCTTTCGAGTTATAATTGCGCGAATATTTTTTCTTTTTTTTAAATTAAATAAATAAAAATTTCTAAAACCATTAGATAAAATAGCAATTGAAGTGTATGTAATCTTCTCGACGATCTTTCTATATGGAGTTTTAGTAACCGTGACACCTGAGGCTGAGAGGATCTGGGATTTTTAGATATCCATGTTTACCTCCTTTATAACCACTTTCTTAAAGGAATTAAGGGATTTAATTCTAATAATCTAAATTGTATTAAAATTTATATATATATATAAATATATATTATATAATATAAGTATATATATATTATTTATATACGATTGCTATAATATATATAACTTATTATATATATTATAATATATATATTTATATATAATGTTATAATATAATATACTATATCATATATATATATGTGTTTGTATTGTGTGTTGTACCATGCGCAATTAGCTAGCTATATGTTTGACATCAAAACACTTAAAATAAGAGGATAAAATAAGAGGATAAAATAAGAGGATAAAATAAGAGGATGAATAAGATAGATAGATAACTAAAAATAAAACCTCTTAAAAATGTGTAGCTGATTTGAAAAAAACGACAAATTGTGTCACAAAATTTTAAGCAGCCATTTATGATTCTAAGTGAGGAACTTTAAAGTTATTTAAATTGTGCTTTATTATAGAATATTGAAATTAATATTATATTTATATATATAATAATTATATATATATAATATCATAAGTATATGATATCTAATAATATATTACATATAATTATTATTTATACTTTTACTAATTAATAAAAATTATTTCTAAATATATTTAAATTTATGTATTAATTATTATAATATTATTCAACGCTTGGCCTTTTAAATTATGTATTCTTTCAATTCGTACTGGTGAAAATTTATGTAAAATAATTAATAATAAAATGGAAAAAGTTACCTGTTTACAGTGAGTCTTCAAAATAATTTCACTTACAGATAAGATACCATAATTAAAATTGTAAAAATAGAAGACAAGATTCAATTGGCATGAACTGTCTGTTTAAAGTGTTTCCTTCAATTTATAAAACTATATTTACGGCTTTGATGCATGATATTTTTTGAATCAATTTTGGGGTTTGAGTATATTCTTATAAATGTTTTTTTTTTGACATCCTGTTCTTAAACATTGAAACGTGCCCAATTACACATAGGATTATAGCAACTTTATATTAAAAGTATACAAGCATATTTTTAATAATTATAATTAATCCTTACTATAAAATTTAAATTATCAACTATTGTAATATATAAAATATATTATATTTATATATATTATATATAAATATATATATATATATATATATATATATAATTACTAATATACTAGAGATAAATATTTCTCTACTATAATATAAATTTGATAGTTTTTTAATATACCTATAATAATACATACTAATATGACTATATGATTTTAAGAACTTGTCCTTTAAAGGGAAGTTACAAAAAAAAAGAAACTTATAATCGCTGATCGGAAACTACTGAAGTTGTAACGTGTTAAGGTAACTATAGAAAAGAAGGAGAGTTGGAAAGCTGAATTTTAAATTTTTAAGTGAATTTTTTTTTATTTTTTTTTTAGGGGGGTTGAAGCACGGTGCGGAAGAGGTGATGGTTTCAGTAGGCGTCGTCCGCGGTTCGGCAGGGAAATTTGACGAACTCTTAATATCCAATCTTGGATTTATCTTCGTAATCCTTTAGGTTTAGGTTTTTGTTAAAATTTATGCAATGCCTCTATGGCTTATGATAGTATTGAATTCAATCTTGAATTACTACAGTTCGTTCCGAAGTATTAAACTATGTTTATAAATTTTTTTAGTACATGTCAAAAAAAGGACAGAAGAAAAAGATGAAATTTATTAAATCTTACGTATTATTATAAATAATAATATAATAAAGTTAAAGTTAGTTAAAGTTAATTTAATATTGACGAGTTTTTTTAAATGATAAATTTTCCAATAATATTATTTAATTAAGTTAATAATAATTCTTAATATATATACCATTAATATTTTAAATAATAATAAATGTAATTTAAAGTATATAATATAAATATATATATAATATATAATATAATATTATAATTAATTAATATATTAGTTATTAATTATTTATAATAATAGTGTAAAAACTTTTACCGATGAAACTAGTGAATATTAAAATAAATTATAATATAATAACATCTAAAATTAAATTAGGCTTTTCTATATTATTAAATTTTCACATTACAAATTTATAATAAAATAGAAACTCTTAAAGAGTTTTAAAAGTTTTCCTATAATATTCACATCTGAAATCTTATATATTATGTAAATAAAATCTTTTTAATAATAAAATTTGTATAGTTTTATATTTTAATAGTTTTATTTAATTTCAATTTTATTTACATATTAAAATATATAATTTATAATATTTATTGCTTTTGATTCGTTGATATACCAAGAAAGTACTACACTTAAAGAAAAAATAAGTGAATTTAATTAGTAGTAATAAAATATATATTAATAGATTAATAATAGCACTTAATTTTACTATATAGTATAATATTATAACAATAATATATTATAAGGTATATAGTTCACTAACTGGTAAACATAGACGTTAATTTTTAATTGAAATAAATATTTTATCTAAAATATTATTGTTTTATTTATTTAATTAAAAGGTAATCACAAAATATTGATTATAATATTCTAACTTTACGTCTCTGATGACAAGAATCCCCATATAATATATCTTAAGTTATTTAACA
>JABUQX010003938.1:40000-60000 GCA_015478945.1 Trachelipus rathkii | reverse complement strand
GACTAGTAATGTGCGACTGTCCCTTCAAAATGTTTAAGTGTGTGTTTTACTGCAAAGTAATTTTATGTAGCCGCAGGCAGGGCTGAGGAGGAACGCTTTGACGTGCCAGGCGCAAGATAGCGCCAACAAGTTACCCTTACATAGCATCCATTCCGCTCAACCTCAACTTCACGTTTTATGACAAGTTTTTAGCAAACATTTCTGGTTTTCAGAGTGCTTGTAGGATATAAAACCCTCTAAATTATCGAAATCAAACGACACCACATTTTTTAAAGAGTTCTCGGTTAATTTTTTCCATTTTACAAAACCATTACTAAAAAAACATTACATCCGCGATTTCAGACATTGTTTCTTAAGAGAATGTCTACATACAAAAAATCCCATAATTATATATATATATATATATATTATCTATTATATATATTATATATATATAATTTATTATATACTATATATAATATATATATATATTATATATAATATATATAATATATAATATATATATATATATATATATATATTATATATATATATATATAATAATATATATTATATAAATATATATATATATATATATATATATATATATATATATATATATTATATTATATAAAACTATGATTTTTTTTTTCCAATTTCATTTTCTAATGACTACGCAAATCAAATCGTGAATGAAACATCGTCATTAGCATCAAATATTTTATAAAAAAAAAAAAAAAAAAAAAATTTGTTTGAAGGAAAGAAAATTCCTCTACCCCTCTAACTCCCGCGATTTTAACTATTATAAAATATTCTTTCTTAGATCTTACACAATTAATGACTTTGTTATAAATGGAGAAATTAAAACTAAGATGAAGCCGAATCCGGGAGTCGATAACAACTTTTAAAATAATTGTGAAGCCGGAGCCCATAGTAGAAAATTGTTGCGGAAAGTCGGAGCGGGCTAATTTTAAAATGATGGGGTCAGAGTCGGAGCCGGTTCCGCAGCCCTGGCAACAGGGAAGTAGTTAGAGAGAATTTTAAAAATGCTGTAATGTAAGATATTAAGAGTTGGAATGAGGAGAGAGAGAGATGAGAAGAAACCCCTGAGATGGAGGAGAGAAGAGAGAGAGAGAGAGATGGTAAGAAGGAAAGGAAAAGACGAAGAAATAAATTGGGCAATAAACCATAAAAGATATTTGACGGAAACTGAAATGGTTGTATTTGTTTTGGGTCCTTTATTTAATTTCCATTTTACGAACGTTCTAAAACAAATTTTAACAATAATAATAATAAAATAATAATAATAATAATAATAATAATAATAATAATAATAATAATAATAATAATAATAATAATTAATAATTAAATAATAATGCATAACAAAGCTGTGATTGCCTTAGTATTACGGTGACCTATTAGATTTTTTTGTGGAATAATAAAAAGAATAGCTACAAATATAAAGACAAAAGAATATTATTATTTTTTTCAGTATCCCCTCCCCCCCCACACCATTTCTAACCCTCACTCCTTCTCCCCTCCTTTTTAAGCCTAAATGCTTCAACATACATATCGGTTAAACCAACCAATGGTCATATGTCAAGAGGAAGGAAATCCATTCCCTATTTCTTTCGAAATACCATATCACATAATATAATATATAAATATATATATATATATTAATATATATAATATATATATATATATATATAATATATATATTATACTATATATATATATATATATATATATTATATATAAATATATATATATATAGTTATATATATATATATATATATATATATAATATAATTATATATATATATATATATATATATATATTTATATAATTATCACGATGCGGGGAATAGATAAAAGTGATATACCAAATTGATTTTTTATCTGAAAAATCGGAAATGAGAAAGTTTTTTTCTGTCGATTGAAAAAATCGCAAATTTTTTTTGGATTTGGTAAAAATGATAACCTTGAAATACTTCAATATTTGTGGAGTCTTTTTTATAATATTTTTTTTTTTATTTTAATTAGACCATAAAATTTAAAGTTTTTTTTGTTATAAATCAAAAAAAGCAAGAATCTTTGATTTTTTTTTTATGAAACATTTTAGTATTTTAATAATTTTTATTGTTTTTTTTATTATTATTATTTTTTTTAAAGCTAATTTCTTTACTAATAAGCCTTGAAATAGTTTTTGTTTCCCTATAATTGTACTCTCTCTCTCTCCTCTCTCTTCTCTCTATATTATATATATATATATATAATATATATATATATATATATATAATATATTATATATATATATATATATATATATATATTTATAGATCACATTACATAAAAATTTATTATATATATAACATACATTTCTATATTATACTTTCAAAAATGTTAGTTGACAAAACTAGGGAAATTCAAATGTTTATTTATGTAATATATATAATATATATATATAATATATAAATATTATATAATATAATATATATATAATATAATATATATATATATATATATTATAATATATATATATATTATATATATATATATATAAATATATATATATTATTAAGTTGATAAACATATACGACAAAGGACCCTTAGTTTTTGGGTTTAATACATTTTTGAAAAGTTGGCCAACCTCTCCACCACACAAAGATTTTTGATTGGTGCTCGTTGATGCTGCTGCTTGAGGTGCCTCACTTCTCTTCTTCTTCTTGGAGAGAACTGCTCTTCCGGTCGGTGAGATTGTTGTACGTTTTAGTTTCTGAGTCATCCTACAATACCAACCTAGTATCGAACTCAGAACAACAATCTATGACGAAGTCCCAGATCTCACTAGCAAACGTAGTCAAGTACAAACTAATCTGTCGCGAACTTAACTCCCCTTGCCATCCCAGTCCCAATTCCTTCACGTGTCCCCGATTACCATGTTAGCCCCCACCAGTCCCAACCAATTGCTACGGCAGTGAGGGTGATCCGAGGAGCCAACTCCAAACAGCTGTGGTACGTTTTTTAGTTTCCTGGAGTCATTGTCTGTTTATTGAGTCATTATTACTACATATAAACCAGAGTGAAAAATATCGTTCAAACTTCGTTTTGTAGAGTTTCAGTTAAACACTTTTTATCAGAAACTGTGGTTGATGATCTCACCTGCTTCATTCGACCCTATTTCACCCGAGTCAGTTTTTCCTTAATCATGGAAGTTCAAGTTCAAGTTCAAATGAGAGAGAGAGAGAGAGAGAGAAGAGGAGGAAGAGAGAAGAGAGAGAGAGAGCGAGAGGAGAGCGAGAGAGAGAAACAGGAAGAGGAGAGAGAGAGAGAGGAGAAGAGAGAGAGAGAGAGAAGAGAGAGAGAGGAGAGAGAGAGAGAGAGAGAGAGAGAGAGAGAGAGGAGAGAGAGAGAGAGAACGAGAAGAGAGAGAGAGAGAGAGTTAGAGAGAGAGAGAGAGAGAGAGAGATGATGTCTTTGCCTTTCTTTTCCCCTCCGTTTCCTGGATTATGTTGTATTTCTGATCTTTCCAATTAATTATATTTTGATATTATCGCTAAATTTTATACTTCAAGTATTATACGTATATCTAATTTTGTTGTACCATTATTTGCAAGTTCGTTGAAACAGAATTTGCAAACTTCCCGTTTTCCTTTCTATGCATTGCCGTGTCTATAATATTAAACAAGGAATGATCTGAAATTCTTCTCCTTCCAGGAGGCGTATTTCCTTAATCCGGTTCTTAAACTAATAAAAAATAAAATTTAAATTTTATAACTTTAAAGAAATAGCAATTTACTATCCTGTTTCCTATCATAAATAAGATTAGGATTTTAGAAGTCTTTCTATGAGTGTAACATGAAAATTCTTCTTATCATCATTATTTGATCAATATTATTATTATTATAATTATTATTATTATTTTTTATAGTTATAATTATATTGTAATATTACATTTATTATTATTATTATTATTATTATTATTATTATTATTATTAATTATAAAAAATATAGTAATAGTGTATTTTCTTTCGGATGTCATTATCATCATTTTGATCAATATTATTATAATTATTATTATTATTATATTATTATTTTTTTAGTATAATTTACATCTGAAATGATATGAAATTGTGTAACAGTGGTATCTATTTTTATTGGTAATAGTTATATTATTTATGGTAATAGTTTTATTATTTTTATTATTATTATGTATTATTATTATTATTATGTGAGTGAGATGGAGTGTGAGTGTGAGTGTATTTATTATATAATTTACCATCATTTATAATTAGAATTTATCCATTGATAGTGGAGGTTATTACGTTTAATTACAATCATATATTATTTTAGGTCGCTGATTTGGGGAGTATAATAAAACTTATTAGCTAAGAACTCATCCTTAATGGGAACCTTCAATATATTATAGTATATTAATATATCTCTATATACCAATATATATATATATTATATATATATATATATATATATATATAACTATATATATATATATAAATATAGAGCGTTTTATATAAAAATAGTTATATAAATATATATATTTATATATATATAATATATATATATATAGTATATATATATATATATATATATATATATATATATATATATATATATATATATAGTATATATATATGGGGTGTGTGGTGTGTGTGTGTGTGTGTGTGTGTGTGTGTGTGTGTGTGTGTGTGTGTGTGAAATGAGTAGGCGTAGTTGGGAGATAAATGTTTTACTTTTTGCTGACGATACTGTGTTGGTTGCTGACACAAAAGAAAAACTGCGTGATTTGGTGCTTGAGTTTGAACGAGTGTACCAAGGAAAAGGATTAAAAATTAATCCGCTAAAAGTAATATGATGAAAATTAGTACAAATCTCAAAGGAAGACGATCCTCAAACTGGCCTAGTTATCATAAAGGTGAATGGGAAAAGCTTAATTGAGACTACAGGCTTTAAGAATTAGGAATGGATAATGGGGCTTTCGGAGTCTGAAAGCTTTGGGTTGCTGAGGGTGAAAGATTATTAATTAGCATTAGAGAATTATTGGAAAAGGGAAATTTAACAAGGAAGGTAAAAATGAAATTGTTTGAGTGTATAATTTGTTCCAACTGTTCTGTATGGATGCGAGACGTGGACGTTAAACTCTAAAATGAAAAAAAAAATATATAAATAAATAAAAAAAAATTGAGGTTTTGGAAATGAATGGTTTATCAGGTATTTGTGTAGTAAAGAAAAGAGAGAGAATTAGAATATGTGCCGATAGGAAAAATGTATGATGGAAAGAGTAAGTGAAGTAGTACTAAGATGGTATGACACGTGCTCAGGAAGAATGATAAATAATTAATAGATTTTATGTCCGAAGTGGTAGGCAATAGAAGCTATTAATAACAAAGGGGATTAGTATGGATAAAAGGAATAGATTAAGGCATGATAGGATTGTTTGGAGAAGAGAAGTACTTGGAAAGTTTCATTAAGGTTTGTAATTAATTGAACAACCTGGAACAATGCAAATAAGTGAACAGCTTTCCCGACTCAAAACCGACATCACCACTGATAGTTATCTGCGAGACAGTGATGTGTGTGAATATATAGACCTGATATACTATATATATATTAATAATTATATATATACTATATATATATATATATATAATATATTATATATATATATATATATATATAGCTATATATATTATATATATATTATATATATATTAGATATATAATATATGTAATATATATATATATATATATATATATATATATATATATATATATATATATATATATATATATATATATATATATATATATATAATATATATATAGTTTATATATATAAGTACATTATATATATATATATTATATATATAATATATAATTATATATATATATATAATAATATATTATAATATATATATATATTATATATATATATATATTATATATATATATATATATTATATATGCAACAAATGTAATTGGATTCATAATAATTTGTTTATAAAATACTTTTGTATATTTGATGTGAATACTTCGTAATAATTACGAATATATGGCGAGAAATGCCATAATTGTAAAGTTGTTAACGGTTGGCAAATTGCAAATTACCCATGTCACATTTTATTCTGTTATTATTGTTTTCTGACGCGGGAAATGTAGTAGATATAAACAAATAATCGTTTGCGCACGACGCCTTTATAAACGCTCTATAAACTTTGTAAATAATTTAATCACTAAATAAAAACTGATACGAAATATCTTTCAATTAATGCACGTGACATAAAATAAGAAGAAAATAATATAACAATAAAGTTTAAGTGAAAGAAAATCATACTTTTCCGTTGGAAGCTTAGCCCAGACTTAAGTCCTTCACGTTGTGTATCCCAGGAGTGACTAAACATTACAATAAAGAAATAAAATATAAATTACCAATTTTGAATTTACTATATATAAAAAAATTAAAAAAGTAAAATTTCAGTGAAATTAATAACTTTGGAAAAATAAGCCAGTATAGGCCTAGGCTACTCACGCACGTAAATGCGTTCAACAATAAAAATAAAAAGACTATAGTTTTTAGTGCATTCATAAATAATAAAGCAAGAAAAAATCTTCTACAAATATAAAAGTGAAAAACATAAAAATAAAGAAAAAAGTTTTAAGTTAAAACTAGGCCTAGTACTAGTTTAAGAGCTTAGCCTACTGAACTATCTGTCCTCTCTTAGGGCCTATATAAGTAAGCTACAACTATTTTCATGGCAACAGGCCTATTTTTATAAATAAATGGTTAAAAAAAATTTTTTTTATTTTTATTTTTTTAAACAATTTTACAAAATTAGCCTACTTGGGTAATTGTGTAGTTAAAGTGAGTCAAGTGCTTTTACTACAAAATAACTAATAAAACAGTGAAATAAAATTTTTTAAGTGAATGTACAATTAAGACAGTGGTTTATAAAAAAAAAAAAAAAAAAAAAAAAAAAAAAAAAAAAAAAAAAAAAAAAAAAAAAAAATTTGCGATTTACAACGATGACTTCGACTAGAAGCAGGTCTGGTGCTCAAAATTTAAATAATCCACCGTCTGGAATTTCTATACATCATGTAGATGAAATAAATGATAATGATGGACAAAATGAAAATCTAAATAGGAATGACGGTCACAACTCTAATAACTCATCGGTTGAGAGTGATCGTTCTCGCACCCCATCACCCGAACCACATCGAAGAACTAGGAAAGTACTCTCTGTGCAGGATATTCCTCGGTTTGAAACAAGGGATGTGGGAAAGTGGTTAGATAGAGTGGAATTTCTATTTAGCCTATATTTTGTTACGGATAATATCGAAAAAGTTCAACTTCTCGGTCCTCTCTTACCTTCGGCTATAACTTCAAGAATAAGCTATCCTATCAACGACCAAACATATGAAGAATTGGTTCGCCTTGTAACTGAAACTTATGCTCCATCTGATAAAGAGAAAGCTGAAAATTTATTTCGGCAGGAGCTTAAACCTGGTGAAAAGCCCACAGCATATCTTAACAGAATTAAAGCATCATTAGGAATCCGCAGTTATCAATGGCTTTTACATCAAAATGAAAACCTTATGAAACAGATGTTTCTTCGTGTTCTACCTGAGGATCTGGTACCGTTATTAACAGTATTGAAAGGGGATGCGGATATTCATAAATTGGCCGAAGCAGCTGATGTGTTCATGGAATCCCAACGTCATAAATCAAAATCCTATCCAGATTATTCGGTCAATGCTGTGACTCCATTCATCCCTACCAGGGCAAGTGATCCCCAACCTAGGAAAGAAGACCACATTTCACACAATGATTTGGCCCAAATAAACAATCGACTAAGTGAGATGTTCCAGAAGTTGGAGGCCCTCACATATCAAGTAAATCAATTAGATCTACGGATGTCTCGTAATGATAATGGTTGGGACAGAGGTCGCTCTCCTGGCTGGGACAGAGGTCGTTCTAACCGTCGTCGATCACCTTCAGGATTTAGAAAGGATGGACCCCTTTGCTACTACCATTTCACATTCCGTGAAATGGCTAGCAGGTGCCAAGGAGGCACTTGCAAAATGGCTCATTTGTTGGCACAAGCGCCATCACAAAACAATGCTGGACCTACTTCCCTACCTTCGCAGGGAAACTAAGTATAGGGGTGGAGATTACGCCCCTGTACAAAGAAAGTGCGTTTTAATCCAGTGGTAACTCGTAAAATTTGTAAGTACAAAAGTAGTTTTAATAATATAGAACGTATTAGGGAGGACAGCTACCCCCAACCAAATTCGAATAATAATTACAATATAGGTAAAAATGTTGATACAATTTTGCATGCTAATAAAAATAATATCCAGGTTCATGTTCATTCAAGTGAAAATGCTAATAATGGCGTAAAACAATCTGTTTTATGCGAGAGAGCTTCTCAGTTGAGTGAAAATGAATCTTGGTATAGGGAAAATTTGATTTCCTCCGATATTAGTGTTAAGGGTAAGGATATGCATTATCAAGGTAGCGAACAGTCAGTTATAGGGCTGGAATCTTTAATTCCAAGCCAAAATACTGCGATGCGGGTTGAAAATGCAGATTCTTGCAATGGGTCAGTGCTTCCCAAAGTTTTAAATGTAAACGAATGTAAAAATTTTGCAATTAATTGTCTCCTTCGTATATATGACGCTAATTCAAAGCAATTATATCTGTTAGATACAGGGAGTTCATTTTCTATTTTAAAGGCTTCTGCAGAACAAAGGAAAGATCCTATTGGCTTTCTTACAGCTGCTAATGGAAGTCAGATTAACATTTATGATTGTATAACTAAAAAATTAAATTTCCTGCTAAAAAGGGACTATGAGCATATATTTTTAATCGCTGATGTAATTGATAATATTTTAGGGATAGATTTTTTTACTAAATATAAATTTAACCTAGATTTTAGCTCAAATATTATAATTGATGCCACAACTGGTCTATCATGTAAAGTCATTCAAGGGAATGATTCTGAAGCACTACCCATAACAAATGATTTTAATTATATAAATTTAACTCTTTCTCCTAAACTTCCTTCCGCGCCTTCCCTTTATACTTCTCTATTAGGTGAATATAAAATGTTGTTTGATGATTTATATAAAATTTTAGAAAATGTTAATGCGAGAGATAATAATTATAATAATAATATCCCTGGGGGTAGCTATCAGGACAATGCCTCCTACAAGTGTAATAAAAATAGAAATGAAATAAGTATGAATAAAAGTGATATTAATAAAGAAAGTGATTTTAATAATACAAGTGAAATAGGCTTTACAAAATTTCCCCTTACCCCCGCTGAACAAAATTCCTTAAATGAATTAATTCCTTATAAATTTAAAGTTATGGGTTCCCCAATAAACATTAAAAGTCGCAGAATCTCTACTAGTTTATATGATAAGGCCAAAGAAGAGATAGGCAGGTTAGTAAATGCTGGGGTACTTTCTCCCTCGCACTCACCTTGGGGATTTCCGATTTCGGTACTTTCTAAACCTAGTGGTGGAGTCCGAATAGTAGCCGATTTGAGATTATTGAACAAACGAGCTGTTCGAGACAATTTCAGTCTCCCTAACTTAAATGACTTTACGAACTTACTTCATGGGTGTAAAGTATTTTCTGTTTTAGACTTAAAAAAGGCATTTTATAACCTTAAAGTCCACCCTGATTGTCGAAAGTTCTTAACTATAAATACTCCTTTTGGCAGTTTCTCATATAATAGTATTGTAGAAGGCTTCCATTCCAGTCCCACTAGTTTTACAAAATACATATCTTTAATTCTTTCTAAAATCCCTAACATTTTTATATATATTGATGATATCCTCATCGCCACTCCTACTCATGATGAACACATGAAGATTTTAGAAATGGTACTAGACCGGTTGAAATCTTTTAATTTGAGACTTAGTGCTGATAAGTGCCAAATTGGACAGTCTCGGGTTACATATTTAGGTTTTGATGTGTCCGAAGGCTCCATGCTCCCTAATGAGGATAAAACCACTGCTATTATGAATATCCCAAAACCCAAGACTATCAAAGATTTACGTTCTTTCATAGGCAGTCTAAACTATTTTCGCTCTTCTCTTCCTGGTATTTCTGAAATTATTTCTCCTCTTCTTTCTTTTCTCAAAGGTGCACCATACTCTCAACGCAGAGTAAAATGGAATCCTGAGGCAGAAGAAGCCTTTAATATGGCCAAATTGGCCCTCAAAAATGCTATACCTTTGGGTTTTCCTTCTAATAATGCTCAAATATCTGTTTTCACTGATGCTAGTCAGACAGCCTTGGCAGGTGTAGTAGTTTCTACAGAAAATGAAAAAACAGTTCCGCTGGGATTTTACAGTTATCGATTGAATCCTACTGAAATTGGTTATAGTATATATAGCAAGGAACTCCTTGCCTTGGTTAAAACAATTAAGAAATTTACCCATATAGTAGAAGCAAGGAAGGTAGATGTGTTTTGTGACAATCTTTCAGTCACACAGTCACTTAAAAAAGAGACTGATGCTAATCACTTGCTAGCAAGGGAGCAGCGATACCTAACTTTCTTGTCAGAGTATGATTTGACTGTACATCATATTAAATCTGAAGAAAATATTCTTGCAGATTTCCTGAGTAGAAATCCAGCTCAAAGAACCACTGAATGGCCATCAAATTTGCCCACTCCTTCCACTTCTGCGGAAAAAGTAGAAATAGATTCAGCAACAAGCTCTTCTCTTCAAATTGGAGATCAGATGCCTGAAGCAGAAGTCATTCCAGAAGTATCCTGTGATGAAGTCTTGGTGTCACCAGATTTTCTACCCCAGCAGAATTCTTCAACAGAGGATGACGGTTATGCTCTTGCATCAATTTTCAATATTTCCGCCAATGATGTATTTAAGCTTTTTCAGTGTAAGATTGACTACAAAGAACTGCAAGCAGCACAAGAAACTGATGTACAACTTCAGAAATATTTATATAACCAAGAAAATACGGGTCTTAAGCTTACAAAAAGACTCTATTATTATAGGAATGACTTGGTCTCACTAGTCGTTGATGAATCTATTCCACTTTCACCACGTGTCTTTGTTCCAGAATCCTTTATTCTTCCTGTCATTTCTTATTCTCACTCTTTAGGGCATTTTGGTGTTAAGAAAACTCTGGCATCCCTTAGAAAGCGCTTTGTATGGAAAAATATGCCAAAGTATGTAAAGCAATTTGTACAAAGTTGTGATGCATGTCAGAGATCTAAATCTTTTCGCAAAATAAGCCCTCCATATGAATCTTATAGGCCAGTATCGGCCAAATTTCAAGTAGTCCATATTGACATTCTTAAAATGCCTCAATGCAAAAGCTATAAGTACCTTTTAACATTGATTGATAGGTTCTCCCGTTATCTCTTTGCTTTCCCTTTGAAAAACATAGAAACCTCAACCATAGTGGAGGTAATTACTAGAGAATTTCTACCCATAGCTGGAGTGGTAGGAACTTACGTTTCTGATAGAGGAACGCAGTTTACGTCGGACTTATTCAAGAGTGTGTGTGAGGAGTTAGGATCCCGGCATAACTTTACCTCCGCCTATACCCCACAAAGCAATGGCCTCATCGAAAACTCCCATAGAACATTGTTGAGATCTTTGCGAGCCATGCTGTCGGATGAGTTGGAAGATGTGAAGTATTATTGGCTAGATCTTCTCCCCATTGTGCTATTGTGTCTGCGTACTGCCCCATTGAATTCAGAAGGAATCACCCCTGCCATCTTAATGATGGGTCAAAATCCAACTCTCCCTGGAGCATTAATAGATCAGCTGGAGTCCTCCTTCCCCATGTCCATGAAAACTTACGCTGAAAAACTAAAATTATTCTTAGGACTCCCTCTGTCTCCAGAATTTACTGCCAAGAACCCCAAAATATATGTGCCAAATAGTCTGCAAGATGCAAAATTTGTATTAGTTAAAAAACAGCAGTATGGCAGAAACAAACTAGAACCCATATATCATGGCCCCTATCCCATAGTAAAGTTATCTGGAAATAATGTGTACATAAATAAGAATAATCAAGTACAATGTGAAAATTTAATAAATGTAAAGCCATATTTTATGTTAAATAATGAATGTGAAGAGTTAGATGATTTATAAAAAAATTTCTATTGGTGCTAAAGTTTATATATTCTAATGCCAGTATACTCTTGTGATAAGTGATATAAAGGTGAAACTTTCATGTAACATGTTGATTACTTTTTAGGTATAGTCATTTTGTTAGATTTAAGTTTCCTCTACTACTTGAATTTTCACTTAATCTTCTCTATTCCTCTAAAATTAAGTATTTTAGAAGTGGCTGGGTGTTCAGGTGTGAATCTCCAAGTAAACTTGGAAATTCACCCTCCAAAAGTCACCACATGCAACAAATTGGATTCATTAATAATTTGTTTATAAAATAATTTTGTATATTTGATGTGAATACTTCGTAATAATTACGAAAATATGGCGCAAAATGCCATAATTGTAAAGTTGTAACGGTTGGCAAATTGCCCCTCAAAAAGTGGCTCATGTCAATGTTTTTGTAGCTATTATTTCTAGCCCGCCAATTGAGAGAGATATAAACAAACAATCTTAGCGCACGACGCTTTATAAATTTTGTAAATAAATTAATAACTAAATAAAAACTAAAACGAAGTTATCTTTCAATTAATACAAGTGACATAAAATAAGAAGAAAATAATATAAAAATAAAGTTTAAAGGAAAGAAAGTCTATACTTTTTTAGGAAGGCTTAGACCCCAGACTAGTCCTTCCATATATATATATATATATAGATATATATGTATAATATATATATATATTTATATATATATTTGATATATATATATATATATATATATAATATATATATATATATATATATATTATATATATATATACCTATTTATATTATATATATATATATAAAGGTCTATATAAAGGAAAAAACTTGAACCTCTGCTATATTTTGTATGATAAAAAATTATATTCTTTCCAGATATACATATATAATATATATATATATAGGTAAAATATTATATATTAAAATTGTAACCTTTAATTTTTTTCTCTTTTAATTTTTTTGCAGTAGGACCAACATCTGACTTTGGAACAGAAAGCTGGTTTAAGCTTCTCAACTTTCTTTTGACTTTCACTACTGGGCTAGAATTGTTCTGAAGACATAACTGGAACCTTGGGACATGTTTATCTTCTATAACCTGCAAAGAAAAAAAATATTTCAGGCAATGCGTCACATATTCCAAAAAACACTGAGTTAAAAAACTATAACACTCACTCGCTTTCATTTGCTACTGGAAGCGACAACGATATAGTTTCAAAATCATAATATATGCAAACCCTTCTGAAATGTACTGTCCCTATATAAGATTGACGTTTAGACTGCCCTTTGTATATTATTCGTTAAATACTGTACCTTCCTGTTTTTCTGGGACCTCCCATGCAGAATATCAAATGACTCCACCTCCAACCAAAAGTTTGTAACACCTCCAATTATTAAGCCTTTTTTAATATGACCTGGATAGAGATCCGAGAATGTGCTGATTTGCACATGGTCTTATCCCACTGAGGATATTCCTTTAAAAAAACAATAAAAAGAAAATTAACTTAAAATTAAAGTTAAAAGACTTACTTTTTCAACCTTTTTCTACATCTGGAGTACTTATCTTAACCTACAATATATACTATATGAACATATAAAAATTATGACAACTATTACATCATATTTATACATATTATATATATAAGAATTGTAAAGATATATATATATATAATATATATATATATATATATATAT
Organism: Trachelipus rathkii; assembly: GCA_015478945.1. Taxonomy (NCBI): domain Eukaryota; kingdom Metazoa; phylum Arthropoda; class Malacostraca; order Isopoda; family Trachelipodidae; genus Trachelipus; species Trachelipus rathkii. The sequence continues at coordinate 46,167 of JABUQX010003938.1, read as the reverse complement.
ATTTATATATATATATGATATATAATATATATATTTATATATTATTTATGCATTTATTTAATAATATATATATATATATATATATATATATAATTCAACAGTCGTCAAGTGTGGAAAACAGAAGGGCTAGAAGAGTGATTAAAGAAATGAGAAAAATCTATGCAAGAAGTGGTTAGACAACCTTTTCTAAGGAGAAATAGAGAGCTTTTATTGCAAAGTAACTGCAACAACTTAAAAGGATTCAGGATTTTAAAAATGAAAAATTTTAAACATTTAAATTTATTTCATTTGTAATCTAGGTTCGAGAAGCTGCAAAATTTTAAAATAATTTCTTTTGGGAATTTTGGAATATTAAATTAAAATAAAATTATAAAGAAGAAATTTAAAATAAATTGTAGAAGCTGAAGTAGAAGTTGAAGCATGATACATTTATTTTTGCAATAAAGCTAAACTAAAGGAAGTTGTTAATAGCCCTTAAAAGTAAGTCTAGTTCTAAATTTTTTATAACAAGTTAGTAAACTATTAATAATTATTTTGTAGTATACATGCTTTGTGTAATAGCTGTTGGACTGTGGGAGGAGATCAAGTGAATGAGTGTCCTACTTGTATTCTGTATGCTAAGAATGTGTTGTTGAGGAAGGAGGTTGCAAGGCTGAGTGAGAACATGACTGAATTGAATGAACTGGCATTTGAGTTAAGAAATGAGGGAAGTAATAGTAAAAAAGGCTAGTAGAAATGTAGTTAAGACTAGGAACTCATCTAGGCAGGAAGTCAGGAGGGGTGGGTCACAGGGGTAGAAAATAAGAAAGTGATTTATCAGACCAGAATTGCTTTGTCATGTGGGAACACTTTAAACAAATTTTGATGAATATTTAGTCTGTATATTTTAAAGGGTGGCAAAGAGAGCACCTAATTATTGGAATAGAGATAAGAGAAAATCAATTGAAAAGCATAAATGTTTTAAAATATTCAAGGATAGTAGTAGGGAGAAAGATATAGAAAATTATAGTTAGAAATTAATTTCAACAGTCAATAAGAAAGGTAAAGAGAGTGGTAGATTAATTTAGCAAGGAATAGTAATAAGGACCCAAAAAAACTTTTTAACATTTATAAATTTAAAAGTAAGAATAAAACAATTGGTCCAATTAAAATTTATGAAAATTCGTAAGTTCAGATAAAGAATTGGTTGACATTTTCATTGTTTATTTTGCACTGGTGTTTTACTGAGAAAAAAAATAGATAATAGTTTAGATACTAACAGTTCCAGAATGCATGTAATGAAAAGGCTTACAGAATTTGAAATTGGTAAAAAGAAATTAAATCTTATCTTTACCACACTGACCCAGGTAAAGCTGCAGGTCCCGATGGTGCATAAGGTAGAATTCTAAATGAGAGTAGCAGCATTGCAAAGGCAATGTATTTAATTTTTAAACAATCTATAACATTTGGTGAGGACTGGAAAACAGTACATGTTATGCCTATTTATAAGAAGGTAAAGAAACATTTGGATGGTAAAATACTGTGACTTCCAGAATGATTTTAGAAAGGGTAGATCGTGTCCTGCAAACCTTTTAGAATTTATGGAATACACTATCAGCTGCATTGACTGAGATCCAGTTGATGTTATATATTTAGATCAGCAAAGCCTGTGATAAGGTGACCCACATAAGGCTGATGTTAAAGTTATCACAATGTGATATAGGTGGAGCAGGGCGTGGTTGGATTAAGGAGTGGTTGAGGAAAAGAAGACTGCATGCACAACTGAATGGCATTGTCATCTTGGGGAAAAAGTGAAGAGTAGTATATAATAAGGTTCAGTGGTGTGGTCACAACTATTATTCCTTATATATACAAATAATTATATAAATGATTTAGACTAGCTACCTCTGTAAGGAATAATGATGGATGTATAAAGATTTAAAATTTTGACAAATTTCCTGGGTCGGCAGATAAATTTTAATAGTAAAAAGTACGGTACTAGGTTCTTCATATAGGCTACTCATATGAAATATTAAACTAAGATATGAATAGGGATTGACTCAAGTCTGTGGACCAAGAAAAAGACTTGGGTGTGATTATAAGCAGTAATCTGAAAGTGGTTAATCAGTGTTGGGAAGAAAGGAATAGAGCTAATAAGATGCTAGGTATAATAAACTGCAATGTCATTTACAAGAGCAAGGAGGCTACAAGTAAGCTATATAATATCTATGTTAGGCCAGTAATGGAGTATTGTGCACAAGTTTGGTCCTTTATTTATAAAGACACAAATGATGGAGGGTATGCAATGTGATTTCTGACATGGAGGGGGGGTTAGAGTCATGAGGGGAGGCTGAAGGATAAGAAATATTTTCTATAAAAAGGCAATTTGTTAGAGGAGTTACGATACAAGCCTACAAAATATTTACTTAATATTAACATCAATAAATTCTTTATCGTAGACCACAGAAAAGAGACCAGGGGACACAATAAGAAAATTAAAAAGGCATGCCATATTGATTTAAGAAAATACTCATTCAGTAATATTGTTAATTTATGGAAAGGTTTTTGGAAGTTATTTCAGAGAGGATTGGATAGTTATATGGATGGTGTGGGTATAATCTAGTATATTATGACTAAGCCAAATTGGCAGGTTTTTAGTGAAGTTAAACTATATGTCATAACAACATTTGGTCTTATTTAATACTTGTAGTGTGGTCAGCAAGTACCTTAGCTATAGTTTTTGCTTTTGATAGTAGTAGTTCTATACATTAGCCTTTACTTTGTGTAAGATATTGACAAACCTTATTGTATGGTATGGGTTTAGAATGCTGCATGAGCATTTGAAGGTGATTATGTACTTTAGCTTGACTGGAACAGTTTCAATAGGCCCATATGGTTTCTTACTGTCCTATATTTTCTATGTTTCGAATAGACTAGTACTCGCAAGAAAAATTAAAATTGTGGATCAAACCTTCATTAAAGACTAAGAACACCCCACCACAGAGAAATAAAACAAGAGAAATCTTGGCAAAGATTATGAGTTGTAGTTAAAACCAATATTCAGACATTTTTTTTGACGAAGAGGAGATATATACTATTTGAGTAAATAATGATGATAATAATAATGATAGTAATAGTGTTATTGATTAATGTTAATTTTTTAATGAGATTGACAAAAGTGTTAGTTAGTGATGATAATATTGCTATAATATAATTAAGTGCTAGTGATGATATTATTATTAATAATTAGTGTTACTGATGGTAATATTGATGTGTTAGTGCCAGTGATGGTTGATGTTAGTGATAATATTAATGCTTATGATGGTGGTATTATATATATTTGTATATATGACTTGTGTATATGTGTATTTAGCTATATGAATTTATTTATGTATGTATACACAGGGTTCACACTGAAATTTTGAATTTGATTTCCCTGACTTTCCCTGACCAAATCTTCAAATTTTCCCTGACCAGCGTGTTCGTTATTTTTGGCAAATAAAATATCTATTAATCATTATTGCATCCTATTTACTCAGTTCATACATTAAATTAATTGCAAAATTTACTTTAGAAAACTGCTTCCGATCATCATGGATGGAATTTAAAAAAATATTTTTTTTTTAGTAATCAGCTATACCTTCCCCATAGCCGTCCAACGCACTCCTTTATTTTTTCCAAAAGTAAACAGTTTTATTTATACAAAAAGAAAATAAATTAAAAGGTTACATTAATAGCCTAGGTGAATAACATCCACTGTGATCACAAAAGTTCTAAATGGGGAGATTTAGGTTAATTTTTTCTTCTCAAGCATCTGAATTTTTGATTTTATAGCGTCTTCTTCTGTCAAAGCTTTCAGTTTTAACATCTTTCTCTGCTCTTCAAGTTTATAGATCTGTATGAGTAATTTTCTTTTTTAACCTTTTTATCTCTTCTTCTTTTTTTCGGTTCATGTCTTTGACTACTTTCAGGTGTTCTTCATATGCTCCTATGGGCAGCTACTTACATTTGTCAACATTTTTTGAGTGATAGCGAACTTTATGAATACTTTCATTAGATCTTATAGCAAATTGTGCACTGTTTTTTGAGAAATCAGACTATGTTCTTCTTCAGATTCTCAACTAAAATTGCTTAAATTTATATTAAACCCTCCTTCCACTGTCACATTTCCATGCCGAAAATATCAGTCCTAATTTAATAATTTGCCCACAATTCCACATTAACATTGATTCCCAGTACTATAGAAAGAAAAAAACTGATCAAGTCTCTTAGAAAGACAATCCCCATCCAAAAATTATTTGAATTTAATTCCATAGCGTAATATTTTCACTGCAAAGTAGAAGTGTATTGTGCTTTTTGCTTTCTAGAAAAATAGGAGCAAGTCCATGGTTAATCAAATATTTACACTTCATCAGCCCCATTTTAAAATTTGAAGCTACCGCACTATCTGGGAATCATTGTTTAAATGTTTCCCCTATGATCTACACCACGAGGTTTAAAGACATTTATCATTTCCACTACCTTTAAGCCCATAGTATTTCAGATTTTTTAACATCTTTAAATGCCAAAAAAGATGAAACTGATTGCATAAACGGTTTTGCGTTGGTTATTATAGAACCACTCAGGGTTCACTTTTACAATCGCGTTGAGTATGATTAGAATTGATGGAATGGCATATTTCAGGCACACACTCAACTAATATTGTGTAGTATTAGAACACGTAACGAAAAAGTTTTTCAATGATGCTTGGTCCTGCTGAAGTTTTTGATTAAATTTCAAATGAGTTTTCCCCTCTTGACATGTGAAACTTCGGCCTTGGCATCCACATGTTAGATCAAAAAGAAAAATCAAAACAAGTTTTTTTTTCTTTTTTTATATACTTTCACCAGTATTGCCTGTGGAACTATCAGGTCCTTTACCCAACCATCTGATAAACTGTGGGTTCAGTTTTACGTCCAACCACTTGGTCGTTAAGTTAGGTTTTTTTTTTGAAGTCATTATTAAATTAAATAATAAATACCTTACAACTGCACAAAAATCCAAAATCCCTTCGTCAAACCTCAAAAAAAAAAAAAAAAAATAAAAAAAAAAAAAAACCCACAAAAAATATAAATCCTAAAAAGAAAAAGATATAAACCGGCTTGGCGCGAGTGGCTAGACTGCCTTTTTCACTATCGATAGCAGCAATCACCTTCAATTTGAAGGATGAAGCTCAATCAAATCTCTTATGAAACAGAAATTTATTAATTTAGGTAATAGTGAACTAAAAATAGAAAGAAACAGGATAGAAGTAGATTTATGGAATGTCATTCCTCGCCCATCCTTTTCATTCACTTATCAAATACATTTCTTTTTTCACAATTATACAGTAAGGAAAAAAAATATATTCAAAAATATGCAACTTGGTCCGTCCATGGATCATTCTTCATATGTTTTGAAATTTTAAAATTTCCCTGACTTTTTTTGAATTTCCCTGACTTTCAGCATATCTTAAAACGTTTCCCTGACTTTCCCTGACCAAATTTTTTTTCCCTGACTTTCCAGAAAGTGTGAACCCTGATATATATACTGGTATATATGTATATTTTTTATTTTATATCTATTTATATAAAACAGCCAGGTAGCTAAGTGGTAGAGCACTTGCCAAACAAAGCGAGGGTTCCAGGTTCGAAACTGGTCGGGTGGGAGAATGTGAGCTATTCTCTCGACCCTTGGACTAGGCTTTATGTCTTGCTCAGATTTTAATTGAGTAAACCCATTCCTTGATTAGGGCTCTGCCTGTGAGCAATATTATTAATATTATTATTATATTGTATACATAAAAAAAAAAAAAATATATAAAAAAAAAGGTATAGGTCCTACTGCTATTTTTTATATGTATCTGAATTTTTTAACAGGATGAACCCAATTCTTAACAGATTGCAATGTATTAGGTTGAACCTGAGAGCAGATAAAAAAGATCAAAGGAGATATCAGAACAGAATTTGAGAAAATTTAATGAAGTTGCAGCTTGCCAGCATTTATTGAGCTATTTTTTTAATAGACAAAGAAATGAAGAAAGTGAACCAAAGAGGATACCCTTCACTGCAGAGATCATGAATACACAGTAGTGTTGGTTGCTTATGAGATATTGAGATATAGGATACAGCAGTATTCCCAAAAGCAGATTCTCAAAAATCAATGCACAA
>JABUQX010003938.1:20000-35000 GCA_015478945.1 Trachelipus rathkii | reverse complement strand
GAAAGGATTAGACGAGAGGCAATGCTAGAAGTAAAAGTGGGAGTAGAATTGATTATGAGTTAAGAATGAAGGGTCAAGTCATCGGAATACGAGTGGATAGAGTTAGAGGGTGCCGGTAAGAAGATCATTAATGATGAATTAAGGAATAAAGTAGGAGATAAGAACTGAACCCTGAGGAACACCACTATTGACAGAAAAGGAAGAAGAAGTCGCCCATCAACAACAGCCGACATGAGCGATTTGAAAGAAAGCTAGACATAATTAAGCAAAGAAAGAAGAAGGAACCCAAAAGGAGGGGAGCTTGGAGAGCAGTGACGCGTGCCATACCCGGTCAAGATCTAGTCCATAAGAGCGAAAGACCATAAATCTCCGTGTTTAAAGGGAGGAAACCATAATCTGTTAAATAGAAAAGTATATCGCCAGTAGATTCTCGAACACGAAAGCCGTACTGGTAATCGGAAAGAAGGGAAAGAGATTCCAGATGATCTAAGAAGTGAGAGTTGAGAAGGGTTTAAAGATCTTTAGAAAGAATACAAGTTAGAGGCAATAGGGCGATAGTTCGAGGATTGAGAAGCAGCTTCCTTTTTTCGGAATAAGGTTGGACATATGCGCGCCTTCCACACTGAGGGAAGTGCTAGTATTTTATGGAGGCATAGAGAGGATATAGTTGAACGAGGGTGGGGTCGGCAACGGAAGCAACATCTCAAACTCGGGGAGGAATCCCATCCGGGCCACCCGCTTCCTAACGTTCATAGATTTCAGGAGCCTATCCATTCACCCGATCAAATGTAATCTCAGGCAAAGGCATAGGACACCCTGAGAGGAGAAGGAGGAGGAAGAGGAATACCAGAATCGTCCAGGGTTGAATTAGAGGAAAATAGGAGGCAAAGAGATGATTGGCCTTTTCAGTTGGAGTATTAACAACAGATCATCAGAGCGAATAAGAGGAGGAAAGGATGATTTAACGAAGTTGTTAGGGATGTTTTTTGGCAAGAGGCAAGAAAGCTTTGTCAGTAGAAGAACCAAGGACGTCAGCGCACTTTCATTTAATGAAAGTCCGCTGTTGCTCGTCGAAGCGTATGCCCTGCAATCATTTCTAGAGCTGAATGAAAATTGGCAAGAGTGATAGGAGAACGAGATTTTTCCACATCCGTAAGCACTTTGGTCTGCTAGCCTGAAATGGCCGGGAACAAGCATCGATCGAGACATGATTTTGAGGAGAAAAAGATTTTAGTCCAAGAAGGGAATGAACTGCTCATCCCATTAACAATTAAGTTCCCACTTTATCGGCCAGAATTAGAAGCGTCTTAAGAGTCAAAAGCAGTCACTCCAATTATAGTTAGCGTAGAGAAGCAACGCAATGCCCCCCAATCGCCGAACAAAGTGCCAGAAAAACCGCCTAGGGCAGGATGGAGATGTTGGAGAGAAAGTATTAAAAATTAGTGATATAAGGTTGTGGTCAGATTACAGATAGGAAGTGAAGTTGGTGTATTTATAGAGAGCAGGACTAGTGGTTAAACATAGGTTCAAGTGTGTTCAAGAAATCGGTTGGGACGATCCAGAATGTGTGCAGGTTCTTTGATTAGTTGCCTCCAGATCGTTGCAGAATACTGATGATTCGGCTTTCCTCCCACCTAATCAGGATGAGAGGAACCAACAAATTCAGTGTTGTGTAATTAAAATCCCCTAAATAGAGGACCGCAGTATTTGGATGAGAGAATATAACAGTCTCGTGGAAGTAGTAAAGGTAATAAAAAAGGCATGAAAATCTGTTTCTGTTTGGAGAACAGTAGCAGAAGCATAAGGATATTGTGTAGTAGAAGGAAGAACGATTTTAAGCCACAGAAATCGAAGTTAGAGAGATTCGAGATTCTCGAGACCGTGTTATAGGATGTTTATATTTACATAGGCAGCATACTCCACCTTCAGACGGAAATTATAAAGATAAGTTATAGTTGGCTATATTAAACGGAGTGAAGGATGAATTCTTAGCCATCTGGGTCTCAAGACAAGAGCATAAAAAAATTAGGTTTAGAGTTAGAGAGGTCGTATTCCATGGATGCAGAGTTAGAGTGCAAGCATTGATGTTGGTAAAGTCAAGAGAAAGCCGCCTTGGCAAATCTGCTATCATACACGGCACACACACCATCACACACACTCGCAAAAAAAAAAAAAAAAAAAAAAAAAAAAAAAAAAAGAAAAAAAAAAAAAACAGACAGAAACAAATAGACAAAAACAAAGGAGAAATGAAGGAAAATTATTTGTACGCTAAAACCTAAATTTTAAACGATAAAACCCTATTTACAGCAAATACCTAAAATATGAATAATCCAGAAGTTTAAAAACACTCAACGCACTTCTCACGAATTGCGTACAAAAAAAAAACTATTAATCAACTAAAAAAGGTAGATAAATCTGTATAAATTATAATAAGCTGTCCAATAGGTAAATTTTGCGCTTAGAAAAAGTTTCTATAATTTTTCTTTTATGAAAGAAGTATCCGCTAAGTATCGGCCATTTTAACCGGCTACCCGATACCATAAAAATGGCCGATACTACCGATACCGATACTAATCGGTTACATCCCTAATATATATATATATATATATATATATATATAATATTAATATATATATATTATATATATATATATATATATATATATATATATATATATATATATATAAATATAAAGACCTGGTTCGTAATAACCTCCCCCTCGATATTTTAATATATAATAATTATGATATATTGTAATTATAAAAATTTAAACATTGTCGATTTTTTTTTTTTTTTTTTTTTATAAAATGTGAAGTAACTTTACTATATTTTATTTCTTTTTTAATATCTATTTTTTAAATCTATTTATTAATAAAAGATATATTTCAATTACAAATTTATTAAATATAACATAAGATTAAAATAAAGTCTCATATATTTATTTTTGGTGGCTGAAATTTTAACAATATCACAAAAAATTTGTGCAAATAAATCTTCCTCTTTGTTTTGCTTCCTCAACATGAATTCAAACAAATAGCTACCAAGTAAATTTCTAGCTGTTCCATATTCCTTTTTATTGCGTTGTTCGGCCTGAACCATAATTATTCAATCTTCTGTGTATGAGCTCCCATTCCCAGGGTTGACAAAGTTTGTAGAATGGTTTAACAGGGATACTGTCCATATTTTCATTTTGGAATCTTGTCAATATCCTTATATGCAGCCCAAGAGTCAGATATTATTAATGTTTCTCGCTTCGATATGCTTCTCAATTTCTTTTGTAGATTTTAATAATTTTTTAAAAAGAATAAATAAATCATATTACAAGATTATTTTACATTTTATAAAAAATTAAAAAAATCAATTGTTTAAATTTTATAATAAAAATATGCGATATTATTATCGATTAGAATTTGGAAGCGGGGTTATTTATAATTACTATTTTAATACTAAACAAATTTATGACCTGAACTAGCAACTTACAGGAGGTCATACCACTCTTAGGGGTCGAAAAAATAGGAAAAGTATGACTTTGAATTAAAATGTAAGAAAGAATTTAAAAGTAAGTCCAAAATAGGACAAATTTAATGCTAAATATTAAATGGTTTTTTATTTTTTGGTACTGTATATACTATTTTTCCTACATATGTTAAAATATCCAACTTTCACTTTTATTTTCGCTTAACTGGATTGATGATTTTTTTTTTTTTTTTTTATCCACAACCAAATGTGCTGGATGAGGCTCCAGTTGAAATGCTTTTGCGATTTTACTTCAATATCAACTTATTTTTGTTTCCAATATAAATACGTAATATAGAATGAAATTGTATTAACCATAAATAAGCTTGGATGGTTTTTTTGTATATTACTTCCATCAAAATAATGTTCTCACAAATATGAATTAAAGACTTTACAATGCCAATTCTTTAAAAATTTCATTCTTTCTCTTATGCTATCTATTTTAATGGAAGAAAGTAATTGTGGGTAAGCTAACAAATCAACTGGAACCATGGATGAAGGTAATGGGGTTTTCCCCTCCCGCTTTTCCATTATAACGTTTAACATTACTAGAAAAAAATGAAAAAAATAATTTGAAAAAAGTAATGTAATGATAGAAAAAAAGATGTTAACATAAAAAATTAAAAAATTATGATGCACAAGGACTATATCAAGATGAATTTTAAATTGCTATTTTATATTTTTTTGCTTGATTTGCACAGTAGTAGGCAAGCACGTTTTTTTATATTTTCTCAATCTTCTTTCTGCTCATTTCTATTTGGTGCAAAGCAGTGGTATTCTCATCAACTTTTTTTGGCTAAGATGCTTCAAGCATATTTGCTCTAATCTGTAGTCCTTTTCATGCCAATTAATCTTTAATGCATTCTTAATCCTTACATTGGTTACTTCAACCAAGGAATTGTAGTTATTGACGTTTGTTGTATCTTTAGTTTCTTTTTCCTGAAGGAATTTTTCTTTGAAGATTGCTTCTTTCATTTCTCATGATTTCCTTACCAAATCTTTCTTTTTCATTTTAAACAGCTCTTGTTCTTTCCTTTGTCTTCCTCTTTTTGTTATTTTAGTTAGGCCTCAATCCATTTCTCGTCCTCCAATCTTTCTAAATAAGATTTATGAGCACTGATTCCCTTCTTATTGAAGTCCATTGATATGGGCACCTTATGGACTTCATAACCAAATTGCTTTAAGCCATCTTTGATAGACTGTAATGCACTAACTGATGCCTGAGAAAGGTTGGTTCTGAAATCTGTAAGGTAATTGGAGGTCTGTGAAAAGCCAAGTTCAACATCAGTATTCCTGTGCAGAATGATTAGGAGAGCTTTAACCAGACTCATCAACTGAGGATACTTACATTGATTATAAGTGTTTTTCAGTGAGAAAATCTTATACCAATACTGATCAACCCTGATTTGAATTTTTTTCGGTAATTGTTACCCAGAGGGTTGTCACCCTCGATTTTTATAAAAATCACAGGATATACTCTAAAAAATTATATAATAAAGAATGGGTGAAACAAAATGGTCGCTCTTTCTTAGGAAAGTTACAGCCTGCTCAAGTTGTAAAAACCCCCATTAGGAATCGTTATTAAAAAAAAAAAGCCAAAAATTTTGTTTTTTTGAAAATCACACAGGATATACTCTAAAAAAATAATAATGAAGAATATTGAAAGCGAAAATCGGCAGTCTCTTTAGGAAAAAAAGTTACAGCCTCTGAAAGTTAAAAATTTTCCCATAGACTTTCTTATAATAAAAATTAGTCCTCGTGCTCGTTTTAGGGCCATCCTAGTTCAGGTTATGTAAGATTTGTTAAATTCTATATAGATTTTCTCTGTGTATACCTAACGAAATTATAACTTGACTTAGAGGGCCTGAAATGAGACTACCTCAATGATGGATCAATATTGAAAAGTCTATGGGATTTTTACAACTTTGAGAAGGCTGTAACTTTTTTTCCTAAAGAGAGCGACAATTTTCGTTTTCACTATTCTTCATTATTATTTTTTTAGAGTATATCCTGTGATTTTCATAAAAATCGGGGGTGACAACCCTCTGGGTAACAATTACCTTTTTTTCTTTTAACTTCAACAAACATTGGGTAAAAAAAAGTAAAAAAAAAAATAAGATGTAAAACATTTTCTTCAAAAGTAGTACATTTCCAACTGTAGTAAGAAAAGTAGGAAAATAGGATACTAATATGAACCCTGAACTTAGATCTTTCTAGGTTAGGTCTAGGTTTATAGGATCGTTGATCCAAATAGATTAGGTCTTGGTTTAGGTCCTTGCTAGTTCAGGTTATGATAAGATTTGTTAAGTATACACAGATATACTCTGTGTTTATTTAATAAAACTTGTCAATCTGAACTAGCAGGGTCCTAAACCATGACCTAACCTATATGGATCAACAATGCTGTAAATAAATCATACTATAAGCATTTTACAGACTTTAGCTTACATTTATTCTTTATTTAAATGTAACTAGTATATTCTAAAAAAAATTTTAAAATTGAATTAGGAGCCCTTAATGTAAACAATTACCATTTACAGATATTTTACAGACTTCATTTTACTTTTATTCTTCATTTTCATGCATTTGCAGTTTATTGTGGAAAATTTTTTTTTGAAAATCTGAGTAGGGAACCTTAATGTAAACAATTACCCATTTTTCTTTATAATTAATTTGGGGGTAATTATGAATTTTACGGACTTGGGTTCATGTAAATACTGTATTAAAACCAGGGTTAAGGATTTTTTAGATTTTTTGAGAAAAAAATTAATTTTTGATTTTTAGAGAATCGTGACGTAACCCAAAATATAATTTGTAACTTTTTTTAAGTTTAATTAAGTATTTTTTTTTAACCCTAGGCCCTATATCTGAGTTCAAAATCTTAAAATAGGGCTTATAGTCTATGACACAATGAAACAGCAACACTGAAGAGTGTTATTTGTAATAATGATAATATATTACATCAGAAATAAAAGAAACATATTTGAAACTTGATCTTTTGTTGACATTTTTATAGTGTAGAAATTTGAAACAGAGTAGCCTTGCTAAATGGAAAAAAATTTAATTTTTTTCATTAAAAATCCCCTTTTTTTTTTTTTTTTTTAAATTTTCCCTATACAACCATAAATTAAATCACTTAAATATCAAAAAAAATTAAATATAAAAAAGCAAAAAATCAAAAATAGCAAAAAATCATGATTTTTTGGAGCAAAAAATCAAGTGAAAAAATCAGTTGAAAAAATCAATTGATTTTTTCCATGCCATCCCTGATTAAAACTATAAACATAAGGTACATGGTAACCACACTACAAGCTTTAATAAGTTTGTCATTCCTTGTAGTTACAACATGGTTTTACCTCAACTAAAAACTAAATTTAGGCTAGGCTATTATCTATATAGGATAGCCTATTGTTATATGCATTCCATACGATTATGATCTTACAATGATCAGCGCAAATACTCAATAAATAAAATATATTTATTAACCACTGTAAGTTTAAAGCTATAACCTATAGTATGTTTATAGAAATTGACTAGGGTGCGGTAAGTCACAAGGTGATAATGCTTAATTCTAATAGAAATAAAATTTATCTCACCTTTCTACATGCCAATACGTTGATTCTAGAGGAAAACCTAAACATACTTAAAATATTACAATATATAAATATTAAATTTTTATATTATTATTGATTCCACTTTACCCCTTAGCCGGCCTAAAAGTAGGCTTGAAGGGCAGATAACAGGGAGAAATGAACTGTCCAGAATCGGGAATGGGTAATAGAAAATTAGTTTCAAAGAAACCCTCACAACCTTTTTTCTTTTTAAATGTCCTTTGCATTAAGGTCTTTAAATCTAGTTTAAGCAATTTTGAAGCTCTTTGCAATGATATTTACATTCTCAATATACATTATATAAGTTTGCTGTAGTGAATCTGGAAGTGTCAAGTGATGTAAAAAAAAAGCATTGAGATATTAGTCAAGGCCCTGGCGTAGTCAAGATGGGGCTTACGGAGTTAAAGCCCCAAAAATTTTAAGAAAATGAAAATTTATTGGATAATTGCAAGAATGAACTAGTAAAAATCAAAAAAATCGGCACTCAGGAGAATTCAACCCCTTTCGAAAGGGAATAAATTAAAATTCCTTATTGCATTATTCCTACTGAAAATAAAGAAAGGTAAGACGCGAGAAAAAAATCATGACTGATACTCAAGTTTGAAGAGATTTTCCTCCGGCACATTCTAAATTTTTGTATGATTCACCGAATACTTTAACTTTATTTTTGGCGAATGTCCCTTATTCGAGCTTGGTTTGTCATATAGGGGTTATAGGCAGTCCCATCTTTAGGCACGGGCTCGCTGGGTTATAGCCCAGGGTCCCGCGATCCATTGGGCCCCCTAGCACTTGGGACGATGGCCCAGCCAATGATTACTTTTTCAATTTTTCAGCTTTTCAGTTTTTAATAGAAGTCTCCTCTTGCTCAAACAGAAAATATTGAATCAAAATATGTCGAACCGATCATATCCTAGTGGCTCAGTGAAGAAGAAGAAAGCTGCACATCAAAAAGAGATGATAAAAAAAGTTAACAAATTAACATCATATTTTGCACCCCCAGGTGAGTATTTTATTATAAAAACTATTATATATTTCCACATATATCTCTTCTCTTTTGCTTTATTTTAGTATTTAGATGTAGGATATAAAAGCTCTTATATACTTCTACATATATTTAACACAATCATTTAGTGGATTTTAAATTGGATATACTGTAATTATCGAAAATTCACTAGTGCAGTTTCAAAGATTCTTCTATTATCACAAAAACGAGTCTAACGTGTGCAAGTGTTAAAATCAAATTCATAATAAAAATGTTAATGGTACGAAGGTAAATTGTATTTTTTCAAATTCTTACTATTTCAATCTTTCTCTATTCTCTTTGCCTTCTACTAATCAATTTACCTACTAAGTTTAAGTAAGTGCTAATAACTGCAGGCAGAGTTACATAGGTCTTATGAGAACTTATCAAAGAGCAGCAATCTTTAAAAAAATCAAACCCAAAGCTAAGACCATTTATACTGTTGTAAGACCCTATAGGCTCAATTTTTCAATTATTTTTTAGCTTTTATAGCTTTCAAATATTGAGTTTCTAAATTTAATCTGTTTTAGATTAAAATTTTCGTCAATATAGCAATCTATTTTGGTCTTGTCGAACGGATTTGTGCAAGCTCTTGTTAACTCGTGCCTTTGCAATATTGCAAATTATAATCTAGCCAACTCTGGGGCTCATAGCAGCTATGATATTTGCGAATGTGCTGTTTTATTACAAAATTAATTTAAAATTAAGGTTTATTTAAACATTGAAAGTATAGAGGCGGTAGAAGCCACATGGGCCTATCGAGATTATCCTATTGGCGTTTTTGTCCTAAGGTTAGTTAATCTAGGTGTATTTAATTCAAAATTTGATATGACAGTTAGGAAGGCAATGCATTATAACCTAACCATTCCCTTTCAATGTTTTCCTAAAAAAAAAATTCAATTTCAAAATTTGGCCTTGTAGCCCTAGATCATTTTCAACTTCAAAATTTAATTTTTTTTTTTTTTTTTTTTTTTTTTTTTTTTTTTTTTTTTTTGTTCTTCTAGACCTTTTCAAAATTCACATAAAATAATTTGGCCTGGTGGTAGGCCATCTTTCATTTTTTCCTCTTTCTTCAAAGTTTCATTTATCCTTGGGTCATTCAAGCCTTAATTTCAGAGAAAATGTCTGCCTCAGAGATACAAGTTCTTCTTGATAAAGTTAATAAAAACTCTAAGCCTTTATTTCAAGCTCTAGCATCCCTCAAAGCACAAGTGGATATTTATCTTAGTCAGATAGAGAGTAGGCCTACAGACAATAGTATAGATAAGGATGCAGCTTATGTAAAAGATCTTGTGGAGGAAGTAGAGTCCTTGTTAAAAGAAATTAAACAAAAGGATACAAATATCATTAAACTTTAAAAGAGACGCAGTGGTCTCCCTCGTTCCTGAGTTTCATAAAGAGGACTTCCATTTCTAGGTGACAACGAAACCCTTAGATCCACACACAACGGAAATTATTTGGGATGTATAGAGTTATTAAGTGAATTTGATCCATTTCTCGCAGATTACTTAAAAAAAATTCAAAATCCTGGAAAAGGACACAATTTCTTATTTGTCAGCAAATATATGCAATGAATTTATTGACGTAATGGGAAAACAGATTCTATTAAAAATTATAAGCGAAGTTAAATCAGCAAAATATTTTCCTATTATCGTTGATAGTACGCCCGACCTATCACATATTGACCAGTTGACTTTTATTATTCGGTACGTAAAAAACCGTGTTCCCGTTGAAAGGTGTTTGAAATTCATACCTATTACAGAGCACAAATCTGAACATTTATCGAAAAGTCGTGACATTTTTAGAAAATTATGATATTCCTATTATGGATTGTAGAGGACAAAGTTACGTCATTGCATCAAATATGTGATGTCGGGAAAATACTCTGGTTTGCAAGCGAGAATCAAGGGGGAAATGTGAATTTGCTGCCTTTGAAACATGCGCTGGACATTTTTTAAGTTGGTAAGGCTTCATGCTGCTGAGTGTGTACAAGAGGCAACAAGTTTTTTACAAATGGTTCAGAAATTGTACAATTTCTTTTCGAGTTCTACCCATCGGTGGAATAAATTAACAGAATATTTAGGTTCTAAGAAAGCTCTTAAAAGTCATTCTGAAACCAGATGGTCTGCACGAGCTGATGCTGTAAATGCGTTACATCGAGGTCATAAGGAAATTCTAGAAGCCTTGACGTCTATTGCTCAAGATATTGTACAACCAAGAGAAACTAGAAACGAAGCCGTTAGTCTATCCAGAAAAATGAAAAAACTGGAATTTATTATTTTATCAGATATATGGAATACCGTATTGGAAAAGATAGTCAAGACTAACAAAATCTTCAGAAAGAAACCATAACAATGGACGTTGCAATAAATTTGTTAACTTCGCTTGGTAATTTTATTGATACTGTCAGAGATAATTTTAATGAATTCGAATCGTCCGCTAAAGAGAAAAATCCAGAAGCTGACTACAAGGACCTATCTCAAAGAATAAGAGCTGGAAGCTCACGTATGACATACTTTGATAGTTCTGCGCCATCTGTACAAGTAACTGGCAAAGAAAAATTCAAAGTTGAAACTTTTTTCCTATAATTGATACCCTGACCGTGCATCTAAAAAAGAGATTGGATTCATACAGGAAAATTAGTCAACGGTTCGGTTTCTTATCTCGTTTGAAAATTTTAAATTCCGAAGAGTTGAAAGACAGCTGTAAGGAATTTGCTAAAGTCTATCACAATGACATTAGTGCCAAAGAGTTAGAGATGGAATGTATGCATATAACAGAATATTTGAAAGGTGTGCTAAATAGTGAAAGTAAAGAGACTATAAGTATTTCAGAACTATATCATCTTTTAAAAAAAGATAATATCGAAGAAACGTTTCCAAATGTAGAAATAGCAATTAGAATCTTTTTATGCATGATGGTCACTAACTGCAGTGGGGAACGCTCCTTCTCAAAATTGCAAAGAATCAAAAGTGAACTGCGAAGTACAATACTTCAAGAAAGATTTCTTATTTATTATAATCCATTTTATTTACTAATAAATTTTGAAAAGTTTTGT
Organism: Trachelipus rathkii; assembly: GCA_015478945.1. Lineage (NCBI taxonomy): Eukaryota > Metazoa > Arthropoda > Malacostraca > Isopoda > Trachelipodidae > Trachelipus > Trachelipus rathkii. The sequence goes on along the minus strand of JABUQX010003938.1, from coordinate 23,794 downwards.
CCTGGAAGCATGCGTGCAGCTTGATACTATTGTCATAATTTTTTTTTTTAAATAGATTATCCAAATTTAAAGATTTAGCATTAAGAATGATATTGTTTGGAACACCTCACTTTTGTGTATGTTGTGTGTGTGTGTGTGTGTGTGTGTGTGTGTGTGTGTGTGTGTGTGTGTGTGTGTGTGTGTGTGTGTGTGTGTGTGTGGTCTCAAAATTAACAAATAACAAGAAAGAGAAAACAAAAATAATCATTTAAAACCAGTTATTTATGCATTATTATTATGGGATATTTTTTTAAGACTATTAGTAATGAAATTAGTTCTAGATAATAAAAACAATATAAATAAGTAATAATAAAAAAATTTCATTACCAAAAACAACCAAGAAAATCGCGGTTTTTTGCTCATTAAAAAATAAAACTGTTGTTTATATATACTATATATATATATATATATATATATATATATATATATAGTATATATATATATATATATATATATATATATTATTATATATATATATTATATATATTATATAATATAAATATATATATATATATATATATATATATATATTATATATATATTAAGGGATTACCGGAACCAGGTTCCGGCCGGAACTTCGATTTTTTGGATTTTTTAGAGTTGCCGGTTCCGGCCGGAACTAAAAATTTCCGGCCGGAACTAACCGGAACTTTCAACTTTTTCAGATGTCTTTCTTAAAAAAAAACGAAAATTAATTGATTTTTCATTTACTCAGTTATGATTATGCCATAAAAAATAATAATAGAAAATTGATATATATGAACAAATATCATGATAAAAATGACTCGACTCTATAGTTTTCGAAAACTTAAATATGAAGATTATATTTTTCACACTCGAACAGGTACCGTTTAATACTCTAAGAGGGTTGGGGATTTTTTTTTGAGATTTTTCTTTTTTTATTATTTTTTTAGAGACTTTGCCTTTTTAATTATTATTTTATAAAATTAGTAAATAATCATAATTAATATAAGTTTTATAAATATAAATATTATTTCATTTTTCAATTAAATTAATAAAATTATATATTATGTTGTATAATAATCTGAGTGATCTAATTTTATTTATTTTCTTTATTAAAAATGACTTGAAACATTACATTGATGAATTTACTTATCATTAATTAGGTGATAGCTAGGATTTTATTAATTTAGGGAAAAAATTTGCCTAAAATAAAAAAAAAATAAAAAAAAAGAAAAAAAATCAAGATTTTTTTATTAAAAAAAAGTTACGTAAAAAAAAACAAATGATTTAAATCATTTTAATTTTTTTTTGTGCCACAATCCTCCTCTAGAATCTAGACCTGGGGATAAATAAAATTTGTACAGGGTACTGTTATTTATTATTATTATTATTATTATTATTATTATTATTATTATTATTATTATTATTATTATTATTATTATTATTATTATTATTATTATTATTATTATTATTATTAATTATTATTATTATTATTAATTATTATTATTAATTATTATTATTATTATTATTATTATTATTATTCCCTTATTATTACTTATTATTATTATTTTATCTTTTTCAAGCCTCCTGAAGTATTTCTTTCAAAAACAGGAAGAAAATTTTCTGTAAATTATTCTTGAATAAAATAAAAATTGATTTAGTATAGACCGAGTTTCCGTCGTACACTAAAGGAGCATTTTCAAGGATAATTTTATTTGTAATATTTTAAAAATTTTAATAAAATAAATTTGGGTAACTAATAAACAAAAAATAAATCAATAAAATTAATAATTTAAAAGTTAGAAAAGTTTACTACATTGACTTTTGTCATTTAAAGATGTTCAAAAAATTGGCCCAATTTCTTATTATTTTATGTTTATCATCGTGGGCGGGCTTTACGTTAACCGGTGCCGACTGGTAGGCGCAATTCCATAAAAATCCATTTTTTCATATGATGGAGAAGTTCTCTTTTATGCTGTTTATGGGATTTTGTGCGTGTTCTTTCTTAAAATGTTGGAAATAGTTTTGCTCGGGTTCAATACTTATGTTTGCGACATTCTCATGTTTGAGGTTATTCGTCTGTGTATTCCGACTATAGAGGGCGTTAACTCCACTTTCAGAACTTGAAATTCGCTTTCCAACGCTACTGACTCCAACCATCCGAAAGCGCTTCACGAATAGAGAAGCACGAGCTCCGTTTCAATGGCTTATAGTACGATCTTAATATAAGCTTCTTCCCGTCTTTTGCTTTAATATGCCCTTTTAAAATTAATTTTAATTGTGTTCTTTTCTTCCTTTTTTTTCTGACTGATATTTTTTAAGTTTTATAATATACTACGAGCTTTATCGTTTTGTTTTCATTCATGGTATTGGTAAATAAATTATTTAAAGTGTTCTTTATAGTTTTCTCCATAATATAACTTTGGGAAGTTATTGTTTATTAGATTCTGCGTTATTCTTTTAATTTCTATATCAAAAAGGGTCCAATCAGACGATATCTTAAATGCTCGGTGAACTAAAGTCTTTATTGTAGCAATTTTGTAGTTTAGAGGAGTGAAAGAGTCGAAATTCAAGTATGTTCCTTTATCTGTAGATTTAACGTAGACACTTCTATCAATTTTTCCATCCTCTTTAATTTTAATATTAACATCTAAGAAATTAATGTAGTTATTTTTTGTTCTTTCAAAAGTAAATTTTAAACTACTGAGATCTTCTATTTTGGATTTGAACTCTTAAATCTGTTCTGGATCGTTTAATATTACAAAGGTGTTGTCTACGTATCGAATGTAAAAGAAAGGATTGAATGGGGCGTTTTCATTAACAATTTTGCTTTGTTAATTTCTTAGATTTTAATATTAAAATTAAAGAGGATGAAAAATTGATAGAAGTGTCTACGTTAAATCTACAGATAAAGGACATACTTGAATTTCGACTCTTTCACTCCTCTAAACTACAAATTGCTACTGTAAAGAGCTTCAGCTCACCGAGTATATTAGATATCGTCGTGATGGACCCTTTTGATCTAGAAATTAAAAGAATAACGTGCAGAATCTAATAAACAATAACTTCCCATCCAGTATATTATAGAGAAAACTATAAAGACACTTTAAAATTTAAAATTTACCAAACCATTAATAAAAACGTAATACGATAAGCTGCGTAAGTAATATTATAAAACTGAAAATAATCAGTCGCAGAAAAAAAGAGGAGGAACAAATTAAAATTAATTGTTAAATAGCATATTAAAAGCACAAGACGGGTGAAGAAGCTTATATTAGATCGTACTATAAGCCATTGAAACTGAGCTCGTGCTTCTCTACTCGTGAAGCGCTTTTGGATGGTGGGAGTAGTAACGTTGTATACCGATTTCAATGTTCTGAAAGTGGATGTAGCGCCTCTTATATCGGATACACAACGAATACCTCAACATGAGCAAATGTCGCAACAATAGTATAGCCGAGCAAAATATTTCAACATTTTAAAGAAGAACACCAAAAAATCCGCGAAAACAGCATAAAAGAGGGCTTCTCTATCATACAACAAGAAAAAATTATTTTTATGATTGCGCCTAGGGGAGATTGTTGCTCTTAAAGGAAACATAACCAATGATAAACCATAAAATATCAACGAAATGTCGGCAATTTTTTGAACATCTTTAAAATGACAAAAAGTCAATTTAAGTTAACTTCTTATTTTAAATTTCATTAATTTTATTTATTTATTTTTGTTTATAGTTTTTAAACGAACATTTATTTTATCAAAATTGTTGAAATATTAAAAATAAAATTTAT
>JABUQX010003938.1:7500-12500 GCA_015478945.1 Trachelipus rathkii | reverse complement strand
GTTTTATTAAATATTTGTTGTAATGATACAAATAGGTGTCTTTATATATGTTACTGGGTCTGTAGATTTCGAAAATAATGGTTTCAGAACCATCAAGAAAAAAAAAATAAAAAATAAATAAATAAATAAATAAAATTTCTTATTCTTTTTGTTTATAACTTACAAATTTACGTTTTTACATACCCTTAAAGCAGTAAATCAGTAAATAGTAGTAAACCAAACTGCCCTCCTCAACCCTTCCATGATCTATTGATTCTATTGATCTATTGATTCAAGTCATTATTTTTACTAAAATTTAACGTTTAACATACCCTAAATCAGTAAATCAGTAACATCAGTATCAAACAACCATCCAACCACCCTTCTGTCCAGTCGTGATCAACCACCCTCCTGTCCATACTTGATCTATTGATCTATTGATTCCGGTCATATTTTTACTAAAATGAACGTTTTCATACCACTAAATCAGTAAATCAGTAAATCAAACCACCTCCAGCCACCCTCCTGTCCATTCTTGATATTGATCAAGGTCACATTTTGAGTATCATTTTTGATAACATAAACAATAAAATCAAGTTCTTTATGCAAGATCATTCAATATATGTTGACGTAAACAAGTTTCCACATTAATAAATCTTACTTACCTTATCTGAACTATGAAATATAACCACAAACGACAATACCCTAACACTCTTTAAACATAATAAATTGGTTAACGTTAACAAGTTCCTACTTACACAGTAAGTAACTAACATAACATCCAAACACGTAACTTATTCACACTTTATCAAACATGTCTCTAACATAACAATGTTATTGTTACATTAACATAGTAATATTTAACAAAAATTTACCATAACTTTGTGTAATTTCATACAGACCAGCGAAAGTATGCCTACATAACAATTTTCACATAAATAAAGCCAACATAGCATTGCTAGAACTAAGAATATCATATACACCGACAAACCTGACACATCCTAAGCAAGAATAAACTGCTAACATTACAAAGTTCCAACTTATCAACAGTAACAGTAACTAACAAGACCCACAAAAACATAATCCATTCACACTTTATCAAACATATCAGCATGATATCAATGTTAATTTTTTACATTAACATAGTAATATTTAATAAAAATTTAGCATAACCTTACCTAACCAGCATAATACCTCTAATGAGTAAAGACAAACAAAGTAAAGTTTTACTCTCAGTAAGCTAAACTCTATGACATAACGTACTTACATAACACATAACAACCAAACGAATAACAGCTATATTAACAACTTAGTCATATGCGAACATAAGCGGGAAGTAAAACAAGTTTTCATTTTTATCATGTAAATATAAAGATGTTATAGGCGGTTTTAGGTTAAATTACATAAAACATATAAATACATAAAAACATAAGTTTTATTTAAAATATTAATTCATCAGATCAAAGAATTATAGGATCAACATAACTTGGTACGGTTCTTATATATCTCTCTAAAGATTCAACGACCCTTTGAAAGAATGTAAGTATAAAAGCCTTCAGCACACTAAACCATTTTTCGGCATATGTCGATTCATCAGCACTCATTCTCTCATACAGAGAGAAGTAAACTCATCCAAGCTGATAGTTATTAACGCACTCATGTATACTGCATTATACGGGAAACACATGTTTCGGTGTAAATATCATAGATTACACCATGTGCTTATATGTATTAGTCCTCAAGTATGTCAAATCGTTTAAAGATGCGATGTTTGATTCGTTTTTTTATTTTCAGCAATGCTGTATATTTTCAGATGTTCGAACTGTGAAACCTATATCACGTAGCCATGAAGGTCACACAAAATTTCCGGAAACAATTTGGGGGGTTTTTTTTTCCCCCAGTTTTAAAAGACGCGTACATCAAGGGTTTTAATATCGTCACACGACGAGAACACAACGTCTATTCTATTAGAACCACTTACGCTGTCTTTCCAGTTAGATATTTCACTAAGCGTCGATCCATCGGATAACACACACTTATCCTCTACCCATGCAGCTGCGATGTCGATAATCTTGATGAATCCATCAACACAAACAAATAAAGGTCTATTATTTGATCCTCTGGCTGGGATACAAGCAATGTAGCGACCGCAATTCGTTTACGATTAAATATAAAATGACAGCATCGTTGGAAATGAAGAACCTCCCGTGAAGATATCAACAGAAACGTAGAAAGGCGGGGCGTGTTCATTCGTATCAGTACGCGGCGAAAAATATCCAACTGAAGAAAATAGTGTATAACAACCCTTATAGTTAATGAGATTCTTTCTTTCAACCAATCAGAAGAAAGTAAACAAGAATTCGACGCACGAAAGAACCATATCAGTTCAAAAGAGTTATATTCTCGTTAGACAACAACAAAAACAACAATAACATAGTACAAAAATAAGTTCTTTATATACTAACCAACTAATATAATGCTAACGTAACATTGTTTTCCACATTAATTAAAGCTAACATAGCATTACAGAACTAAGAATATAATGTACAATGACAAAACTAACACACCTTACGCATGAACAACAAATACATTAACAAGTTCCATCCTTAACAACAGTAACGTACCTAGTCACAGCGTACAAAACGTAACCTATTCACACTTTTTTCAGGCATATCTTAACATATCAATGTTAATTTTATCATTAACACTAGTTTTATTACTAACGCATTTCGAGTTTCATTTCGGATAAACATAGCACAAAAATGAGTTCTTTTATATACTAAGCAGCGAATATATGCTAACATACAATGTTTTCACATTAATAAAGCTAACATAGCATCATATGAAATTAAGAAAATAATGTAAACGACAAATCTAACACAACTTAAACAAGAATATGTTTAACTTAACAAAGTTCCACCTTAACACCTGTAAAGTAACTAACATTTGGCATACAATACGTAACCTATTCATACTTTTTCCAAGCATAGCTCTAACAAATATTACGTTAATTTCATGACATAGTATAATTTAACAAGAATTCTATCAAACTTTGTCTAATTTATCATACAGACCACCGAATAACTGTAAACATAACAAGTTTTATCCAAACATAAACACAAAAATAAGTTCTTTATCTACTAACCATCGAATATATGCTAACGTTACAACGTTTTTACATTAATAAAGCTACCATACATCCACTGAACTAAGAAAATAATGTACAACGACAACCTAACACATCATACGTACGAATAACTACTAACATTAACAAACTTCCGCACTTTACAACAGTAAAGTAACTAACACTGCAAGCAAAACGTAACCTATTCACACTTTTTCAAGCATATCTTTATATTATATCATGTTAATTTTTACATTAACATCGTAATATTTTAACAAAATTTAGCATAAACCTGTCTAATCAACATACTGACAAGAAATGCTAACCGTAACAAAATTTTTTACATCAACTTCGTATATTTACGAAAATTCATCATAACTCGTCTAAATATCATATCCCGGCGAATAATTGCAAACATAAAGTTTTAACCAAACATAACAAAAAATAACAAAATTTTATCCTGATATAAACATAAAATAAGTTCTTTGAATAAAATATCACAGTAAAGCGTAATAGTTTACTGATTTTAAAGCAGTAAATCAGTAAATCCGTAAATCAAACCACCCATCCCTGCAGTCCCCTACCCATCCCACCCGCCTGTGATCTATTGAACTATTGATTCTGAGTCAGACTCCTTCTCTATTCTTTCCTTCTTTATTCTTCCTTCATCCTTCTTCATTCCTCCTTCGTCCTTTGTTTTGCACACTGTGCTTTTTTTCAGTCAGGACCCCCCTCAAGGGGGGGCCTAGACACCCTATACGAACTTGTAACCATTATATTCGAGCTCTACGGTCTCGCTAACCCATATAAAGGACACCAATATTGTTGTTATACGAATGTTTATTAACTCGGCACCGCAGTGGCTCCAGCACCAGTGCCGGAGCCAACTCCTCAGAATCCAATACTAACTCTTTCTAGAAACTCAACTCTGAATCCTCTCACCAAATTTCAGCCTTATACGAACACTTTGATTTTTTATTGGGGGTGGGGTCCCCCTTCGGGGGGATCCACGGGGACGTAACTTCGTCTACAACTACGTTACCTCATTATCTAACACCCCTTCAAATTTTAGCACGATACGATAAGTTCAGAGTCGGAGACAGGCAGTCGTTCGATTTTGAGGCAGAACCGGATGCGAAGAAGCAACCGCGGCGGAATACAGAGTCGGAGTGCGTAAAAAACGATTCCTTGCAGGAATCGTTTTTCGACTCAGATTCGATTCCCGAAGGGAATCGAATCTTCGACGTAATAATAATAATAATAATGAGTATGTGTATGCGCACGAGCGCGCGCGTGAGCGCTAACGCGCTCACACGCTTCGCACACCTGTGCGGTTGGGCCGAACGCGTCTTAAGCCTAATCTCACCCTCTCGGAAGCCGCAACAAGGGCGTAAGCAATATTTTGAGCTATGCTCTCGGGGGGAGGTACCCCCTATATACATCCTAGAGACTTGAAATTTACCCTGTTTTGAGCTTAACACATACATAGATTATATTCCAAGTTTCAGACCTATAGCTCTATTCCTTCATATCGAAAGGGGTGGTGGTTGTCAGATGGCTCCATAACTACTAACTGCACGTTAGCATTGGGTATGGCTTGACATCTCAAACAAAAGTAAACGAAGTTCACTCAAAATTTAGGTCAATTGCTGCAGGTTTTAAACATTTAGAAATGACTTAAGAAAAACTAAAGAAAATAGAGGCCAGAAGTAACGTTCCACAACATTTAGTAATACATGACGTTAATCATGTGCTGGAACAGCACTCTCTAAATGATGATAAGGATGCAATGACTTAATGGATCCCTCTGCATGTACGGCCGTTCTAAAGATAAAATAAATTTCTTAACATCCCATGACAATTCTATTTTAGCAAACTGTATCACTGTATTTCATCC
>JABUQX010003938.1:0-2500 GCA_015478945.1 Trachelipus rathkii | reverse complement strand
CTACGACTCGTACCAGGATACAGATAAGATATTTGGATCAGCGTATGAAAACTAGTAACGGAAAATGTAAAAAAAAAAAAAAAAAGCCATCATTTTTGGGGGGCTCGAGCCGACGGGGGACAGAGAGGCCCCGACTCTTGTCATCTATGTGGTTTACCCTTGGATATTCCTTTATTAGTTTAAAAAAAAATTGTGCTCCGACATATCTCGAAAACTAGGATACTTAACAAAAAATTATTTTAACTATACATAAATAAACAAATAAATTCTTACGTTCAAGACATTTCATTTTGTTTTTGTAGCAATTCCATGAAATTTAAGAAAGTATTGTGCCCTCTGTTTTCTTAGGTCAAATATTACTACACATTTATTTTATTTTATTATATTTTATTATTATATATTATATTTTCAAATATAACTAAATTTATATTTTCTAATTATGCATTCGCTAAAGAATCACGGTGCCATATAAACATGAAACTTATCGTACAGTACGATTACGATATCTAATTTTTAAACTTTTTTTAATAGCTTTTTTCATAATTTAACATTTCCGGTAATAATTATCATACGCTGATTCAAAATATGTATTTGTTTTTTGTAAATATCGTGCCTTTCAGATAAAACTGGCACCGCTATGTAAAGTTTCATATATATTATAGTAATATTATAGATATATAGTATATTAGTAAATATATATATATATATATATATATATATATAATATATATATATATATATATATATATATATATATATACTAATATATATATATATATTAGTACTATATATATATATATAATTATATGATATATATATTATTATTTTATTATTTATTATTATTATTTACTACACTTTTTTCCCCGCTTGAGCGGGGTAGTGGTACGTACAGCCTCTCTCACTCACACTTCCCCTCATCTCGCCCCTTACCCACCTCCTCCACCCCACTCTATCTCTCGCCAACACCCTACCCTCTTCCTCCCTCATCCCTCCCTCCTCCAGCATCTCCTTTATTCCATCCATCCACCTCCTTCTTGGTCTCCCCCTTTCCTCTCCTTCCTATCCCCTCCGCCTCCCAAACTCTCCTAACCACTCTCTGTTCCTCCATCTCACTAGATGCCCATACCATCTTAACATTTCCTTCTCCGCTCTTCCCACCAACCCATTCCTCCACTCACATCTCTCCCTCACCACCCTATTCCTAATCCTCTCCCTTCTGCTAACCCCACAAACCGCTCTCAACCCCTTCATCTCAAATACTTCCAACTTCTTCCTGGACCTTGCATTCAACCCCCACGTTTCACACCTATACAACACCGCTGGTACGCAAATTTTTTCCAAACATACTTATCTTAACTTTCTGTGATAAATCCCCCCCTTTCCATACTTCTCTCAGACCACTCAAAGCTCTCATTCCTTTTCCTACTCTATGTTCTTCTCCTTCATCCCTCCCCCCTTACCCAAATCCATCCCTAAAAATATCTAAAAAAAATCTTTTACTTCTTCCAATACTTTACACCCCCTATTTCTAACCCCTGAAAACCCCTCCCCCTCCTCTCTTTCCTCCTCCTCAAACCACTAACACTTTACTCTTACCTGGATTTATTTTAAGCCCCTTTTATCACACACTCTCTCAAACTCCCTCACCAAATACCTCAACCCCCTTCCGCGTTCTTCGCCACTAGGGCAGTATCGTCTGCAAAAACAGTATCATGTTCACTTCCCTTCATCCATTTCCCATTCACAATTCCACCCCCTCCCTCCCTCACCATATCCTCTGCCAAACACTCTCCATAAAAAATTGAATAGCCACGGCGAATTACACACCCTGCCTCAATCCTCTCACCACCCCAAACATCTCACTCTCCCCTCCTAACACCCTCACACACATTCTACTATTCCTATAAAAAGCCCTAATACCTTTCCCTAATTTACCCCCCACTCCATTTTCTTCCAACACCCTCCACAATTCACCCCTCTTAACTCTATCATATGCTTTCTCCAGATTTAAAAAACACCCATACACTTTTCCCTTTCCTCTCTATACTTTTCTCACAAGCATCTTTAGTGTAAACACTTGGTCTACACACCCTCTTCCCTCCCTAAATCTCCTTGTTCTTCCCCATTGCCCCTCCGTTAAACCTCTCACTCTCTCAATCAGTATTCTCCCATACACTTTCCCCACCACACTTAAAAGACATATACCTCTATAATTCCCACATTCCATCCTATTCCCTTTCCCCTTATACAGGGGGACCAAACACCCATCCTCCCAATCCTGTGGTACCTCACCACTCCTCCAACATATATTATATAACCTATACAGCCATTCCTCTCCACCCCATTATAACCTCCCTTCTGCAAACATTTCCATTTCTCACACCACCAGACCTTTGCGGACTTCCTTTTTTTCTTTTTCAAGGCCCTAATAATTTCCTCCCTTTGTATTTCATCCTCCCCCTCCCTCCCCAATTCACTCCCCAACCTCACCTCTTGCACC
>JABUQX010003937.1:65000-69343 GCA_015478945.1 Trachelipus rathkii | reverse complement strand
CAAGCACACAACATAATCTCTAAGACCTAATAATGTATGACGAGAATGTACAGAAATGCTATTTAATAGAGTAAAGACCCTTTGACTCCCAAGGAAATTTGTTTAAATTGATTCATATTTTCCAAAAGAAAAGACTTGAACAGTTTTAACGCTTCACAAAAGTTGCTTTTTAAATTTAAATGATTTTATCGTTTTTATACTTTTTAATATGTATTTTTTCAAAAGATTTATTAATTCTGCAGATGTTTTCCACGCTATTAATAAATTATACTTTGATGCTAATCTTTATTTTAAGCCGCAGCAAACCAGGGCTTCAAAGTAGGTCAATGTTTTTATACCATCTTCACTTCCACCACACAGAAAATTTGTTGTTCTAGATGTGTGAGGTTAGGCATGATGTCGAAAAAAATAGAAAAAGGAGGAAGTAGAGTCGTTATAATTAGCAAGCATCGCTGTATGTATGTGTATATTCAGTGTGTATGTATATATACTGCTAAAGTCTCTCCGCCTATAGGTTTCTTCGATCGCCATCTTATCAGTTTCCTGTTTTGTCTTGTGTCTTCCACAAGAAATACCTAAGCATATACCCCAACCTTTGGAGAGGACATGTTATTGACACTTCGGTGCTGCTGGTCAAACTTGTGGTCATACTTTTTTAATTTTCCATAGAAAGATTACTACTCGAGTTTAGAAATCAATATTTTACATACAGGTGCTTATAGTAGAGTACTGTACTTAAATATGCGCGAATTTTAGACTTTTATATACTTGGGCTACCAGAGATATTGAAATCTAAATTTGGCAATATATTCAAAAAATTATTTTTGAACACCCTTTACACAAAGAAAAAACTGTACAAGATTTAAAGTTCAATTTGTTTAGATTAAAGTTAAAACATTGTTATGTAAAATTTCAAATATTAAAATAATGCATTCCCCAAAATGACATTTCCAGCGATTCTTCAACAAAAATAAAAATTTATGCTGAAGGTGTATATTTAGAAGCAAAGTTTGAATGCAAAAAAATGTACTTAACATAAAATTGAACATTTGTCCTAGGAATTTTTTTTCGCAATTTTTCACTTTTCAGGGTTCACACTTTCTGGAAAGTCAGGGGAAAAAAATTGGTCGGGGAAAAGTCAGGGAAATGTTTTAAGATATGCTGAAAGTAGGGAGAATGATCTATGACCAAGTTGCATATTTTTAATATATTTTTCCTTACTGTATAATTGTGGAATAAGAGATGTATTTGATAAGTGAAATTGAAAAGGAAATGGGCGAGGAATGACATTCCATAAATCTACTTCTATCCTGTTTCTTTCTATTTTTAGTTCACTATTACCTACTATTCCTATTCTGTTCGTAGAGGTTGTTCCAAGTTCATCCTTTCAATTGAAGGTGATTGGTATAGGGATGTTTTAGACTGTATGACTTATACTTAATCTGTTATATTCATTTTCTTTTTTATAAAGGGATTATAACTTTTGAGTTTGACGAAAATGATTTTGGATTTGTGCAGTTGAAGTATTATTTATTACGTTATATAAAATGACTCAAACAAGAAAATAACTTATCGACCTGTGGTTTGAACGGTCAGATTGAACTCCCACAGTTTAATTCAGGTGTTGATAAAGCGACCTGATTAGTCCAGCATACTAAAAATATGTAAAAAAAAACATGATCTATCGAACATGTGGACGCCAAATCCGAAAGTGTTCACCATTCACAAGGGAACTCATTGAATTTTAATCAAAACTTCAGCAGGACCAACCATCATTGAATAAAACTTTTTCGTTACGTGTCTAAATATACAAATATTAATGAAAGGTGCTGCCACTGAAAATCTATGTTCATTCATCAATTCTAATGCATACTCAACCGATGTAAATGACTTTGAGTGTTCTATTAATAACCAACCAAAACCGTTTAGCAATCAGTTTCATCTTTTTTGCATTAAAGATTGTTACAAGATCTGAAATACTAGGGGCATTAAAATGTGGTGGATGATAAAATGTCTTTACACTCGTGTGCAGATATAGGGAAACATTAAAATTAATGTTTCCAGAAGTGCGGTAGCTTCAATTTTAAAATGGGCCGATGAAATGTGAAGCTCATTCTACCCTGAATTAAAATTCAAAATATTTTGGATGTGATTGTCTTTCTAAGAGATTTGATTAGTTTTTTTCTTCTATAGTCCCTTTCCCATCAATTGTTATGTGGAATTGTGGCAAAATATTAAATTAGGGCTGATATTTTTGCATGGAAATGCGGCAGTGGAAGGAGGGTTTTCCATAAAATTAAGCAATTATTAGTGGAGAATCTGAAAAAACATAGTCTGATTTCTCAAAAAACAGTGCAAAATGCTATAAGATCTCATGAAGTATTCATAAAGCTCCTATCACCCAAAAAATGTTGACAAATGCCTTAAGAACTGCCCAAGGAGATATTGAAGAACATCTCAGAGTCAAAACAGAACCATTAAAGAAGAAGAGAATAAAAAGTTGAAAAAAGAAAATTATCCATACAGAGTCCTATAAATTGGTAAGAGCAGAGAAAGATGGCAAAACTGAAAGCTTTGACAGAAAAAGCGCTATAAAATCAAAAAATTCAGATGCTTAGAAAAAAAAGTAACCTAAATCTCCCATTTAGAGCTTTTGTGATCACAGTGGACGTTATTCACTAGGCTATTGATGTAAGCTTTTAATTTTTTCTTTTTGTATAAATAAAACTGTTACTTTTGGAAAAATAAAGAAGGAGTGCGTTGGACGGCTATGGGGGAAGGTATAGGCTGATTATAAGAAAAAAAATAGATATTTTTTTAAGTTCATCCATGATGATGAACAGCTTTTAAGTAAATTTTCAATAACTTAAAGTATGAACTGAGTAAATAGGTTGCAATAATGATTAATAGAAATTTTATACGCCAAAAACTACGAAGCAACTGTCAGCAAAATCAAATTCAAACTTCAATGCAAAACAAGATTTTCCTAAACAAACACATCTGAAAGCAAAAAAAATAAAAAAAAAAATCTATTACTTATCCGATCAATATTAAATTTGCTTAGAACATTTATTAGTTAGGGAGAATACACCTTTTTTATTTACATAAATTGTATAATCACACAAAATCCCTTGTAAGATGAGTTTCAATTTTTTTTTTTTTTTTTTTTTTTTTTTCAAAAATCTAAATAAAATCCAAGTAAAAAATGTGTATCTTCCCGTACAACAGAAGTGTTGATCGGATGACCATAAATAAAGTTATCGCAATTCTTATTTTTTCAAGGCAAAAAAAGGTTAGCTTCGAACATTCGATCATTGCTGATATCTAATTTTAAAATCTAAAAAAATTCAAGTCATTTTTTAGGTAATAGATTCATTCTTCAAATTTCAAGTCATTTCGAAAAAAAAAATTGTAGGATCTGATTTATTAAAAAATGTCAAAAACATAGGCTGTCAAAAAAATGAAAATACAAAACAAAACAATATAGACACATAAAAACATCTGAAATCAACGTTTAAGAGGTCATAAAAAGTTGCAATTTTTTTAATTTTGTTAAAATTTGCTGAAAATTAAGAAAATTATGATCATTTCAGGTTTGGGATTAAAACCGAAAAGTTGTATAGCCAATATTGAAACCAGCCCTTCAATGCCTCAAAAATCACAGTTCCTTCATCTACCTACTCGACTTTATCTTTCACACAACCACAACATCTTTAAAAAGTAAAAAACGCAACTTTAGCCTTCATCAGTTTTTAATATTCTTTGTATTTTCTTTTCGCGTGATCTTTCTTGCAAGAATCACGTGACCTCTTTCTAAACAAGCCTCTAAGAGACGAAGTTTTGAGTTGTGTTCAGAACTTCGCAATACTCCGGTTGCTAGCTCTATATAGAGGCGTTGATCACTCTTGTATGGAGTACGCTTTGCATATATGAGGTGGTTTCACACATACTGCTCTTTTTATAAGGTGTAGATTTTTTGACTTTTCAAGTCTTCTGCTCTCACAAACTCTCTCTAATCTATACATGACAGCCGAGCTGTTCATTTTTCTTTTACCAGAGATGCTGAGCGGTCAAGGATGGCACGGTAAAAAATCAATTGATATAAATCAACTGATTTTTCACTTGACTTTTTGCTCTAAAAAAATCATGATTTTTTGAATTTTTTTGTTGCTTTTTTGTTATATATATATTATATATTAATATATATATACTATATATATTGTATATATATATTATAATTTATATTTTTATATATATATATATATATATATATATATATATATATATATATATTATATAATATATATATATATATATATATATATATATTGTATATTTAAGTG
>JABUQX010003937.1:30000-55000 GCA_015478945.1 Trachelipus rathkii | reverse complement strand
AACATTTTTATTTGTATACAAAAAAGAAAATAAATTAAAAGCTTACATTAATAGCCTAGGTCAAAAACGTCCACTGTGATCACAAAAAAGTTCTAAATGGGAGATTTAGGTTAACTTTATTCTTCTCAAGCACCTGAATTTTTTGATTTTATAGTCGTCTTTTCGTCAAAGCTTTCAGTTTGACAGTTTGTTCTCGCTCTTCAAGTTTAAGATCGTATGATAATTTTTCTTTTTCAACCTTTTTATTCTCTCTTCTTTATGGTTTCTGTTTGGACTTCTGAGGATGTTCTTCTATATCTTCCTATGGCAGTTCTTACATTTGTCAGACATTTTTGGGTGTTAGGAACTTTATAAATACTGTTTCCATGAAGATCTTATAGCATTGTGCACTGTTCTTTGAGAAAGCAGACTATGTCTTTCAGATCCTCCACTAAAATTGCTTAATTTATGGAAAAACCCTCCTTCCACTGTCGCATTTCCATCAAAAATATCAGCCCAATTTAATAATTTGCCCCAATTCCACATAACATTGATTCCCCAGGTTACTATAGAAGAAAAAAACTAATCAAGTCTCTAGGTTTCAATCACCATCCAAAAAATATTTTGAATTTAATCAAGGCGTAGGAGAGTGAGCTGCACGATGTGCAGTGCGGGCCCCGAGGTTGTTAAAATTGAAGCTACCGCACTGTCTTGGAAACATTAATAAATGTTTCCCCTATATCTGCACACGAGTGTAAAG
This sequence comes from Trachelipus rathkii, assembly GCA_015478945.1. Taxonomy (NCBI): domain Eukaryota; kingdom Metazoa; phylum Arthropoda; class Malacostraca; order Isopoda; family Trachelipodidae; genus Trachelipus; species Trachelipus rathkii. Next base: position 54,261 of record JABUQX010003937.1, on the reverse strand, counting down.
ACATTTATCATCCACCACCTTTTAATGCCCCACAGTATTTCAGTCTGTGTAAACAGATCTTTTAATGCCAAAAGAGATGAAAATCTGATGCTAAACTGGTTTTGCGTTGGTTATTAATAGAACACTCAAAGTCATTTACAATCGGTTGGGTATGATTAGAAGTTGATGGAATGACAATTTTAGTGCACACACTTTCATTAATATTTGTATTTAAAACACGTAACGAAAAAGTTTTCAATGATGGGTTGGTCCTGCTGAGTTTGATTAAATTCAAATGAGTTTCCCTTGAAGTGAAACTTCGGCTTGGTCTCCTATTTCGATAGATTCATAAGTTTCTTAGATAGTTACAGTTATGCCTGAACTATCAGGTCTTTATCCAACCACCTATAAAACTGTGTTCAATCGACGTTCAACCACATGTCGATAAAGTTAGTTTTCTTGTTTAATCATTTTATAATAAAGTAATAACATAAATGAGCTGTGCATATCTGCACAAAATCCAAAATCATATCGTCAACCGCAAAAAAGTATAAATCCCTGAAAGAGAAAGATGATGATAAGGGATCAGATTAAGTAATAAGTCATTACACGTCTAAAAACATCGAGGGTGAGGACCAATCACCTTCAATGAAAGGGTAGGATATGTGAATAGATCCTGTTACGAAAGAATTAGAATAGAGGTAATAGGAACTAAATAAAAAAACAAATAAGTAGATTTATGGTGAATCATTCCTCGCCCATCCTTTTCATTCACTTTATCAAATACATCTCTCTCCACAATTATACAGTAAGAAAAAAATATATTAAAAAATGCAACTTGGTCAATGGATCATTCTTCATATGTTTTGAAATTTAAATTTGATTTCCCTGACTTTCCCCGACCAATTTTTTTCCCCCGACTTTCCAGAAAAGTGTGAACCCTGAAAAAGTGAAAATTTGCCGAAAAAAAATTTTCCTAGACAAAGTTCAATTACTGTTTAAGTACATTTTTTTTGTATTCAACATTGCTTCTAAATGTATTGACACCTTCAGCAAAATTTTATTTTTGTTGAAGAATCGCTGGAAATGTCATTTTGGGGAATGCATTATTTTTAATATTTGAAATTTTGCGGGAAGTTAACATAACAATGGTTTAACTTTAATATATAAACATAAATGAACTTTAAATCTTCTTTACATTTTTTCTTTGTGTTATGGACAAAGGGTGTTCATAAAAACTTAAAAAATTACCAAATTTAAAGTTCAATATCTCTGGTGGCCAAGTATATAAAAGTCTAAAATTCGCGCATATTTAAGTACAGTACTCTACATATCTTATAGGATGTTTTAAAAATTATTTCCAACTCGGTGAGGTATGAAGTCTGTCAGTGGAAAATTAAAAAAGTATGACCGTGATCGTAAGTGTTGATCAGTCGATGCAGCGCTGTACCGAAGTTCAATACGTGTATTCTCCGAAAGTTGGGTATAGCTAAGGTATTTCTGCTGGAAGACATAAGACAAGAAAACAGGAAACTGATTAAGATGCGATCAAAGAAACCGTATAGGAGGAGAGACTTTAGCAGATATATACATACACACTGACATATTTACACAACACCAACACATTCCATTACAGCGATGCTTTTATTATAACTACAGCAATCTCATCATAGGCAAGCGCATCCGAATCATGCCTAACTATTCTAACATCTAACCTTTCACACCATCTAGAAAAAACACAACTTTTTGGGTGGAAGTAGAGATGGTATAAAAAACATGACCAGCTTTGAAAGCCCTGGTTTGCGGCCGCTTAAAATAGGATTAGCATCAAAGTATAATTTATTAATAGCGTGGAAAACATCTGAAATAATTTAATTAAATTTTTGAAAAAAATACATTTTAAACAAGTATAAAAACGATAAAATCATATAATTTTAAAGCAACTTTTGTGAAAGCTCAAAAACTGTTCAAGTCTTTTCTTTTGGAAAATAGGAATCAATTTAGACAAATTTCTTTGGACAACCGCGCATTCTCGCCATACATTTGGTTTTATTAATTATTTTTTGTGCTTAGCATTTGCATGTATTAACACGTGTTTTTTCAAGTGTTGTGTCAAAGACTTTTTGTGATTACATTTGTAGTTGCATTCAGAACATTTAAATAATTTCAAATTTGCGTGTGTTAACATGTGTAATTTTAAGTTTCCTTTGCGATTACATTCGTAGCTGCAATCGGAACATTTAAATAACTTAACACTGGAATGTGTTAGCATGTGAGACATTAAGTCCGTTTTCTGATTACATTCATAATTGCACTCTGAACATTTAAATAACTTAAAATTTGCGTGTGTCAATTTGTGTCTTTTTAAGTTTCTTTTATCATTACATTCATAGTTACACTCAGAACATTTAAACAACTTAAAATTTGTATGTGTTAACATGTGTGAATTTAAATGTACTTTCTGATTACATTCATATTTGCACTGGGAACATTTAAATAATTTAAAATTGGCATGTGTTAATATGTGTCTTTTTAAGTTAGTTTTAATATTACATTCGTAGCTGCAATCAGGGCATTTCAGTAATTTTAAATTTGCATGTGATAACATGTGTTTTTTTAAGTCTCCCTTTCGATTAGATTCATAGTTGCAATCGGAACACTTAAATAATTTAAAAATTGCATGTGTTAATATGTGTCTTTTTAAGTTAGCTTTATCATTACATTCGTAGTTGCAATCGGGACATTTAAATAATTTAGTATTTGAGTGTTTCAACAGATGGTATTTTAATTTTGATTTAAGATTACATTCATAGTTGCAATGCTCACATTTAAAGCTACTTTCACCGTGTGATTTCAAATGATTTTTCAACCCAGATTTGGTTTTAAAACTAAAATTACAATGTGTACAACTGAGTTTTTCCAAATCCATTTCTTCAGACATTTTGTTAGGTCCCCTTGACGTTTGAGGTCTGCTTCTTGCAGAACTTTTCGCTTCGAGTATGTCACCTTCCTCATCTTCTACATCACTAATGAGGGTCTGTAGAAAAGAAAAATGCAAACATCAAAACGAGACCATATTAGTACTCTTCTTCAAACTGTTTTGTACAAATAACTTCATGAACTACAAAATAATAATTTTTTTCCTTTGTAGAGTCTCAATTAATGAAAATGAATTTAAAAAAAAAAATCCCTCTTCCCAATTTTCAATTGCCATAGACCCCAATACAAAGAGTTTTGCCAACCCTTACTTAATTCCTCGAGGGTGTTGAAACAATAAGATATTAAAGGAATGTGATGAGAATAATAATTCAATAAAAACAGTATGTTGGGGGCACAAAACTATTCTTTATCCGTATATGTTCTTAAAAGTAGTAGTAAAGATTATTTTCATTAGAAACCATTGTAAACCATTAGACCTACCTTTTGAATATACGTTATAAATAACAATTGATAAATTATTCATTCAAAAACAAAATTCACAAGGAAACTTAAATCTACCTTTTAATTTCTCGATCGTACCTGACTTTCATCTAATCCACAAAAATGCTCAATATGTTGATCCACCGTCAGTGTTCTTCTTTAAGTATCCAGTTGGTTTCGATCTTTTTAATTATTCCTTCTGTCGATTTAATTATAATGATTAAAAGTATTTTCCTGTTAAAGTGATGAATAATTTAAAAATAATATAAAATGGTGGAGTAGTTAATAAGTGAATTTTTATATTTCCGTATCAGAGTACAGAAACAGTATGCTACAGCTTGAAAGGCGGCTATGCTAGTGTGAAACCTACACATTAGGGTCTGCACCTAGACATTTTGAAATGTAGTGTCAAAATAGAATTCACACACCTTATAGAGTAAGTTCAGTTCCAGTATGAACACAAAATTAACGGAGATTCAGGTAGAATGTAAGAAAGCCAATTACCACTGGGAATGGAGCTCACCTGTCCACAAAAGACCACTGTATGCATGATTCGGCGGATGAGAGAATGATTTGTTTGAAGAAAAGGAAGGCCTCATCTGTAGTTTTGAAAAATTTTCTGGAGGGTGAGTGGAATGGCAGTAGCATGGTAAAATGGTGCCCAATCATCACAGTCATAGCGCCATCATGAATAGGATTGTGATCGCTCTCATGCACATGATCAAAACGGGACCAGGAGACATCAACGCAAGTGAAAGTGTACAAACCAGTCGTTCGTAGATTGAGAGCACATTATTAATGCATTCCAAGGAAAAAAATGTTTAGTAGGATGACAAGGGCCTGAGCTTTGGGAGAGGTGTGACTGTCACACCACAAAGGGTGGTGAATGCTAAAGTCCCCCACTTATAACAATAAGGGGAGAAAGCTGATGGAAAAGGTTTTCCCTCCCAAGTCGGATTTTGTGAATTCACTACTAGGTCCTAAATAAATTGAGCATAATGTGTAGTCAGCACAAAGATTAATTCATGCCGACAATGCTTGTAGCCTGGTTTGCAGATGGAATAGAGAATAAGAGACTGACTTATGGATGAGGATCCCAGCACGACCCCTATCATTGGCGCTCAATACTAAGGATTTCAATGTCGGTTTGTATTCGAAATGTTGAAGGAACTTGTGTCCGCACAATTGAAGTTTTTAAAGGCAAACACACTTTGGAGTGCATAAATCAATAAGCCAAACAGGCTTTTCAAAGATCGAGTAATGTGATTGGAGAATAATCTCAATAAGGCTTACTGGTGGATTGATGAGGAATCAACAAGTTTAAAACTTAGGTGTGACTCTGGACACGGAGCAGTAGTGTAACCAGATGGCAGATAATAGTTATATAGGAGAGACTTAGGTTGTAGGATTGGTTCACTGGGTGTGTACACTTTGGCAGGCTGTTGGGGAAACTTCACCATAAATACGAGCAAGGATATTTTCAACCTCGTCCAGATCTGTAGGCAGGCTTGACCGTCTGAAGAGAAAACATACAAAAGGTGGGTAGAGAGGGATAGGCGCTGGTTCAAAATATATATAGAGTAAACAGACCAGAAACAGGAGTGAGTGCTACGGACATTTCATGAGAGGGAAGTGTATGCAGTCGCAACTGGAGAAGAGAAGATTGTCTCTGAAGACCGTGATGGTAAGGCATTAGTAACTACTGGTTTCCGTGTAATTCGTCACGAAAAGCAGCATCCGAGGGAGTGTTTGGGGGACCTACTGAGGGATTCCCATAGATTCTCGGAGGCTCAAAAGTCAAGAGTTGGTTTCCTTTGTAATTAATGCAGAATGGTGTGCAAGGGCAAGGGAGGTGAAACTCTTTTCCACATTTTGCGCTAAGGTCTGTAGCTCCTCTGTATTATTATTATTTTTTTTTTTGGAAAACTGAAACATTGACACCTAAGGCATCTTCTTGGTCGAGAGAAATATGGTTAAACGTTAAAACTGGAGAAACCTAGTTGCACTTTTGAAGGGTGGAATAGTGTTTTGAAAGTTAGTTAACAGGTGGGGGTTTAGGAGTGCCACGTAAGTCTTTATGTGGAGGAAACCTATAAACATTCGTCACTGGAAACCTTTTTTGTTGTAAGTGCCGAAGGATGGAGGGATCTTAATCCTTCTCCATGGAGGCATATATGGTACCTTTTGATGAATTCCCAATATCATCAGGGACAAACTATTTGCCCATCTCCCAGGAAGGATAGGATGCCAATTTGAGCCCGAGTGGGAGCTTGGACTGGAAGGCACCCATTTCTCATGACGAGAATGGGAGGGCCCTTCACACCAAGTGCCCTTTGTAAAACTTCACTAAGATTTATCATTGTGATCTGCAAGAAGCTTCAATATGGCAGATCATAAGATAATATATTGTAAACGATGTTTTCTCAGGTAATCCAGGGGGTGGAGCAGCAGCATGAGTAAAATGCATTATTAGAATGACGACGAGGGGTGCATTTCCGTGGAGGCACTGACCAATTCGAGCATCCAGTGCCAGAGAATTGTCATTGGATTTTGGCAGTGGTCTTTCAGGTGGGTGGGGAGGATTCTAGGAGTGATATAAAGCAGTACATTCCGAAATTCTGCAAGCAAAATAACATAGCAGGTAAATCCAGAAAGGACAGTCGATTTTCCAAGGGTGGTTTAAGGTAATCCATTACTATATTAAAAAGTCCCTATATCATTGTGTTCAATTTCCCATGAGGTTAGCAAAGGAACTAAACAGGCGGCGGATGTCTTATTATAGATGGCCAGAGGGGTGCGCCAAGAAAGAAGTTCACACCAGATCAGCACAACGTGACGCCGGATATGACATCCCATTAAGGAATGAGGCAACGCATTCCTTCAACCCTCTGAGATAAAAAAAAAAATTATTCTATAAAAAAAAAAAAGCATTTATACACAAATGTGTATGTAAAGAAATGAAGATTAAAAGATTCTAAAAAAAAAAATCGAGGATCTTTTTAAATCCAAATCGACGTTTTGTTATATGTATGAAACAACGACGCAGATGATGTTAATAAAAAAAAAAAAAAAAAAATGATTCTCATCATTTATAAAGAGAAACGTTGTTATTCGGTGTTTTCATATAATATTTCTTTTTACGTTCGAAAAAATATGTAAGGCATGATAAGTTTTTGTTAAGTATACACTGTTTGTGTGTACACTTAAACCTTATCATAACCTAAACTTAATTTGTGGTCCTAAACCGAACTTAAACATAAAAAAAAAAATTCTGGTAGAGGAAATAATTTATATATGAGAGATTTGGCAGAAACGGTTTTTAGTTCCTTACATGGGGACGAAAGATATTTTAAAAAAACACACAAATATTTAAAAAAATATCGATGATTTATCTTCAGGAATCCGCTAATCTGCACTATTACCGAAATGAACAAAAAGAACAAAAAGCAGAGAACTACTAATGAAAGAAAAATATTCAAATGAAAACATAATAATAAATAATAATAATAAAAGTAAATTTTATTAGATATTAAGAAATTAATAAAATAATAAAAATAATAATAATAATAATTCTTTTCTTTCTTCTTTATTTCTTCTGTCGACTCAGATTAGCTAGACTAGAAGAACATGTGTAAAGTGTGAAAGGAAGTGCCACCCCAACCCCTATACTGTTAAGCCGCAGCCCATCTCAGCCAAAAAAATATACCCTAGGGTTTCACAACACAGCGACAGACCCTCCCACTGTGGTATCTCGTCAATGTAAGGGTTCATTCCCTGCGCCAGGTCACAGCCTCGATGACCACTTCAAAACCCCCCCCCCCATGAACTCTTATTACGCACCATTTCTGGTCACCTCTGCCAAACTCTCATTTCCTTACTGACTTAGACACTATTTTACTGACTCAATCACTTTATCTTCGGACTCCCAGTCGTTCAATTCCAAACACACTCCCTACTACTATACATCCTTCTTAACCACCGAGATTATTGTCATCCATCACTTCTCACGGTAATTTAAAAATATCCTCATACTACTCATTCCGGTCTTCTCCCCACACAAACTCGTCCTAACAGCGTTTCATTTGTCATTTCATCAATTCTTCTCACAACCTACACGCCACAAATATTATTCCTGCTAACCACCATAGATCTATACTTTATTACACACCATAGTTTACTACTATGCCATAACAGCACTGGTAACAAATTACGCTGATGATCAACCCTAAATCCACAAGAATTTGGTCTTTTTTTCAGCAAGGATTGATTGCATCAGCCCACCTTCCTACCATTCACAACTTTTTACTACATGCATCATCTGTGTCCCTGTTTCCATTTGGAACATATAGCACTAAATATTTAGACTCGGATTACTTATGTCCATTGTCACTTAGTTAGTCAACTAATTTCACCACTACAGACTCTCCTCAACCACCACCATGACCATACTTAATCCCTCGCCAATTTAATAATTAATAATAATAATTAATAATAATAATAATAATAATAAATAATAATATAAAAAATAATAATATAATAATAATAATGTTTTTTATTTTTTCTGAGTGGATGTACAGGGACCTCCGCACCGCAGCACACAGGAATGTGCCTATACAGTGTCAGTATAAGTACTAGCTACAAGGAAAGTCCCTAACGAAATGAAATATGAACAGAGCAAAGATGGTTAGATCTTTTTTAAGATGTTCAATTCCAACAGGAAGGGAAAAACTCGATCACTAAGAAAGTGAAAAGATTAAGATAAGATGTGCGGAAGATGATGCTGGAGAGGTATTGTGAGCACATCTGGGAAGAACTTAAAAGGACAATTGGAGGAGCAAAATGGGCATGTCGGGGGATCCCCCAGCGCCATAAGAAATCCATGGGTGAGGTTGGTATGACCCACATGAAATCGAGCCAGGACCACCTCCAGGAGGCGACTCCTTTAACTGGATAATGACCACCGTAGAATGACGGATTTTAAAATGGGAGGGTCTAGGAAGGAGGGAAGTGAGACGATGGTGAGGACTGCTCGTGGAGATGTTCAAAGACGTCCTAGAGAAACCGGCGCAGAACGCTTGGGAGACAGCTGTCTCGTATGATTACTGTCAATAGAAGCCCCTGTGTTGATAGTCCTTGGAGACGATACTGCAGAAGGAAAAAGTCTAAGAAGTGGGGTCGAAGTCTCATTGAGGTGGGACATGGACATCTACAGAACACACTCCATATGATAAAGAGGAACGGTCCGGGCGATACAGCTAATAGCTCACTATTTAAGCGTAGGAGAACTTGGGGGGGCAGTTGAAACGAAGATTGAGTACATCAGGTACTTAAAGGTGCAGGTTTCCACAACTTGTAAAACCCATAGGGGTGGAGGTTGACTTCGGGAAGTGGTAAAAATTGGGGCATGCGAGCGGAAAGAACCCGAGGCGATGAAAACAGGCAATCGAAAATGATAGACTTTCCTTTCGCATGTTGTGTGCCCTCATGTGCGATCAAACTTAAATAATGTGATTTGCTCCAGAATCTTCTTTTCCAGAGCAAAAGAGAGGCAATGTACAGAAGAGGCAGGATGGGGTCCCTTGCAATTGGAACAGCACAGCACATTGTCACGAAACATGGTTGGAGCTGCTACACCTCGGACAAATGAATTGGGTTGACCTGCAATACTTCTGAGGGTGACCAAACGTAGGAGTGGATCCTGAATAGAGCGATGGTGACTAAAACCAAACAGTTAGAAAATGCATGGAGTTGCTCCAAAAGTTGGATCCTTCCCAGGAATGGGAATGGCAATCTATTAAAAGTGAAGGTTACAGGTTTATGGAAATAGGGCGATGGAGTTACTCCAAAAGTTGGATCCTTCCCAGGTTTGGGAATGGGGACAATATATGAAGAGAAAAGGGAAGACTATTATATAAGTTAAAGAGGAATGCAGTGGCAGTAGGATGAGAATGTCTTAGAATACAGAAGGAAATGCCTTCAGGGCCAGGAGCTTAAGCATTGCAGTTTTAGGGCTTCCTGGAACTTCCCTCTGGTGAATAATCTGTTGCAAGGAAGGTATTCTCCAGGGGAGAACAGAAAAGTCTGGAGTCTCCACCCGCATGTGATCAGAAAGAAATGGTTAGATGATACCGGAACTCTCTGGAGCAGGAAGCGAAGTAATAGTCCAACTCATCAGCTATGACCCCAGCAGCAAAGATAACATCAGAGGTATGCGGGCTGTAAGCAAGGAATAAAGGTGAATGCATGGTGTTTCTGGGAAAATTTCTGCATAACCTTATGGATTGATGAAACAAGTGTAGAAGAATTAATGGTGGAAATGTAGCTGAGGATATATCGTTTCCTCGTTTACTACGCCTGGATCTGGCTGCTGAAGCTTTAAATTGAATCATATTGGAGGGTGTGGGAATTTGTTTATACAGCCTATATAATTTATGCTTTTCACGATTAGTCAGAGGACATTCTTGGTTCCACCATGGAGTTGCTGATTTGCGCGTCTTAGATGAACAGGGTATATGGGCTGCTGCCGCCTGGAGAATTGCTTCCTGAAAGTAAGTGAAGGTATCTGCCGGCAACGGGAACAGAGTTGTTGCAGGAAGGATGGGAGGTAAGTGGCCTGATGAGAGGAAGACCAATCCGCTCTGTCATATCGTATCACCAGCCAGAATAAGATTGTTGCTGCAGACTTGGGCTGAATGATGGTATTGCAATCAGGTAGTGGTCACTTCTACAGAAGAAAGCCGAGTTTTCCCACCCAAACAGATCTATAGCCGAGATGTCAATACAGGAAGAAGTGCCTGTATCAAAACGTTCAAATGTTGGAAGACCCGTGTTAAAATATCAAAATGAGAAATTTGCAAATTACCCAATATCCAATCAGCATCAGGGGAAGTAACAGTCTCCCCACAAAAGGTGGCGAAGGTTAAAATTATCTAGGACTAACATGGATGGTGGGAGATTCTTGAAAGAAATGACAAGGTCTCCTTGGTATATTTACAGTTGGGTGCTAGATACATTGAGCACAGTGTAAGCAGTGTTTCAAGAGGGTCTTGTTGTTTCCACAGGGAAATTTATGCAGATCATTTCAGTGAGATATTATAATTAAGATCAGAAGTTGCACTTGGACCTCTACCTCAAACGCTGAACAGGTTACAAAATCAATAGATATTCCCTTGGGTGCAGCATGGACCTTTGCAAGGTGAATATCATGAGAGAGGGAAGTAAACTTTGGCTATGAAAATCGAGTAGTCGTTCGGATCATGGCGGGAGAGTTGGGAGGACAATTGTCCTAATCAATACAAATCACCACACTAGGTGCCCTGAGTCCGTTACAAAAATCTGAACGGAGGAATGTAATAGTGGGCAAAGTTCTGGAGATAGCTCACGCATTTATTGTTGCTGTAGCAAAAGAAAGAGGAAGATAGCCAGCTTCTCCATTGCTAGGCGTGTTGCTTCACAACAGATCATACTTATGAAATAAGCACTGCTCTAGGATTTTCTTCAAAGGCCAGTGGACAGGAGGCTGGATGGTGACCCTTACAGTTAGGGCAACAAGGTAAATTCTCTTCACAGCTGGGGTGGAGAGCTTCCGCATGTTGGACATATGGTCTGGGGAGACCAACAATATTTCTGGAGTGACCAAATTTATTGCATTCGAAACACCTTCTCAAGAATGGCTCATAGGTTCGAATATTGTGCATGGTAAAACAAAGTTTTACATTGGTTGGAGGGAAAGGCCCAGAGGACACGAGGGTTCGTCACTGAGGGTTCTCCTTACGAGGAGGCAACCAATAAACGTCGGCGATTGTCACGTTGGGCCTCCACAAATTAGCGCAAATATGGTTCTCTTTGACGTGTTACGAATATCTTGTTTAGAAATTATACAAATCTTCCCAAGATGTGATAGGGAAGCAACTACGTGGCTTTGGGTTCTGTAGGCGGCACGGACCAGGATGGAACTGATCCTCATTGGCATTGCCAGTGGCTCAGTTATTCAAAGAGCAGCTTCTAAAGAAACACCAAGGATGAGTTGGCTTATAGGAGTCAGTGTACGTGATGAAGTCAAATGCAAATAAAAATGAAGCGGGTAGAAAGTTAAGACCTGGGGACCATTGACGGGAGTCTGAGAAAGATATCGCTGGAGCTTGTTTATTTTGATGTCTAGGATTGAGAGACAGCTGGCGCAGGGGCTCTTGGGATAGCTGATATGAGGTTTGAGTGATTTGGTTGTGCTGAGGCCAGTGCAGTGCTGGTCTAGACGGGATAGTCCTAGAAACGGGTCCATTGTTTAAGACTATTAGTTGGGGTGGAAGAGTACCAACCATTTCATCAATAAGGGCATCAAAGCCCTTATTGATCTTAGTCTAAAATTGGTCAGGAAGGGAATGGGTTGGTTGATGGGTTTAGGTTCACCTTTCTTTAAAATGTTTTTTTTTTTTTAATGTCACAAAGATTTCTATTGTAACAACCTTACCACAATATAAAAAAACACATTCAATAAAGCCAATAATGTATACATAAAATTAGACATGCCTTGGGAGCGTAACTGCACCAATTCGAACAGAACTCGCTAAAACCCCAACCTCAGCCCCAGAACCCACCGAAAACAGCATCATGGCCACCAGGATCAGAAGTTGACGAAACGGTTTGTGAACTGGAAAGTGGAACAAGCTCCGTATCAACAACTATCGCGGGAAAGATATGCAACGGAAGAGGCAACTCAGATGAAGTGACGCCGTCAAAGTGATAAGATAGAGGCAAGATGAGCTTCAGCTTCTCCTCGCCCGGCGGGGTGCTTTCCCACATTTGGGTCGCTGAGCTATGAATGGTGCATCACCCAGATTCCAAGTAAAAGGCAGTATGAGTGGAGGCTGAAGTGCTCCCTAGCTAGGACTGAACATGAGATCTTCGTCGCTGCTCAGTATATAAACCCATGTTTGTATTAGATGGTCTGGGGTAGCACTGATGCATACTTGGGGTGAATCGTAAATTTATGGCACCCCAAACACTTCCTCGAAGGGCACAGATAACCATTCAGGAAAATGGAAAGGCAAGAACCCTCATCGCAAAGCACAGCAGGGCAACAGATGAGGGTCTGGCTTTTGAGGTAAACAATTCCATTATGGAGTGGAACCTGACAAATTGCTGTGATAAATGCATGAGCTCCAAAATGTGGTTAGGATTGTCAAACCCAGCCATCAACAGAACCCAAGAGCATGAGTGAAACCTCCCACTGCCATGACACTTCTCATCAGTTTGTAAAACACTAAATCTTCCCAGATGATAAGCTGGAAGGGGACGTTGCTCTGGGGTACGGTGAGGCAAGTTAATGAAACCAAGAGGGGAAACTGTTCTCATTGGCGCTTCCAGGCTCAGTGGCTTGAGTATACCAAAGCATCACTAAGGATGAGTTGGCTAAGTCAGTGGACGAGAGGACGTTGGAATGTAAACAAAAATAAAGCGGGTGGGAATCAGACCTGTATCCCTGGAGGGGGCTGGCGGGAACGTGATCGTCGGCGTTGGTTTATACCGGCGTTTAGGAATGGAACCCCGCTGACTAGGCTCTAAACTGAGCAAACGCAAAGCATTGAGATGGTGGCCTTGAGCCGCCGCCCAGCTCTACCTGTCTTTCAGACGCAAGTCCCTGAAACAGGGACCCAAACTGAGGCATTAGGAAGTGGTGGTGAGTGTCAACCATTTCATCGTGCGTCAAAGCCTCTGCTGGTCGCAAGGCTCAAAACTGGGCTAGGAGGAATGGGGTTGGGACCCGCCAGATGGCACGCAAGGCTGCCTCTCTGAAAATTGTAAACTTTTTTTAGATCTTCTCTTCCTATGAAAAATACTCCTGCAACGTAAGCACCTGGCACAAATAAACACAAAATTCATTTCAAACACAAAATGATAACAGAAACATAAATCCCGGCAGCGTAACTGCAAAGCAACTATGCTTCCACCAGGCCCAGGAGCCACACCCCTCCCCCTAGAAGTCCCCCACCCTGTAGGCTGCTGGTGTGGCTCCTGGGAAAAGCCCCTCGAACCCTGCGTCCGGGAGTCCTAAAGATGGAAATAAAAGCCGTGCACCGCCATTTGATAAGACGCGCTTTCCAAGATTTTCGCGCCCAAGTGCACACAGCCTCCCAAGAAATAGCAAGTGCTCCCAAAATCTCACGTAATAGGCGGCCCGAGAAAGGCAACAAAACTGGTTTTTAACTCAAAAATTCACCTAATGTAGGAAGTTGAGGGCAAGATGGGCCCATGACACACACAGAGACAAGCAGCCCTGGCAGCCGTCTATAGCAGGAATGGGGATGACTCCTCGTGAAGAGACCTGTGGACAATGTGAGGGTAGTACGGACAGTGAAACGATGGAGGTGGACAAAACTGAGGGAAGGTGGGTGGTGGGAACGGGAATAATAAAATAAATAAAATAATAATAATAAAAACAATAATAATAATAATAATAATAATAAATAATACTAATAATAAGAATAATAATGTTAAAAAGGAATAATGAGTATGATACGCGCTTATAATAATAAAAGGTGAAGGAACCCTGCTGTGTTAAAAATTCCAACGAAAACAAAAAAATCGTATTAACCACTTCTTCGCAGATACCATTTGGAAAAGGTATCTGAGCCCCCAACCCCGACAAGGTGTGATGGAAATATTGTTAATAATAATAACAATAAATAATAATAATAACAATAATAATGAATATTTCTTAATACCAATACTAATAATAATAATAAAAATAATAATAATAATAATAATAATAATAATAATAATAATAATAATAATAATAATAATAATAATAATAATAATAATACCATAAATTATACAAAAAATTACACAATGTGAGTAAAGAGGAGGAAAAAAATAATGAAACTTGTAAGATCCAAGTTTAATGAAATTATTAATAATGAAGCAGGAATATAAATTTTTCTTTTCTTATTTTACAGATAAATAATTCTGTAATAAGTATCCATATGATATTTTTAGTGGTAGTAATGTACGTTTCAATTGATTAGACAACAATTTTGTTATTTTGTGTTATTAACACATAGGTTAAGGTAAAAAAAAATTATTTATTTTAAGACAATAGTAATGTAAATATTGCATTGTAATTTCTTGAAATATTTGTAATTTGAAAATTGTAGTTTATTTCGATCAGATCCAGAAGCCTAACAGTTGGAAAGTTTAAACTTGTAATTGGTAATAATAATACTAACACACAAACACGTAACAATTAATTTTATTGTAATTAAACTAATTAATTTAGAAATACAATTTAAAAGTTCAAATATCATTCTAGATTATAGAAAACATTAATAAATTTTATATTTGAATATTAAATATATACATGATGACTTTTTGAGAGTTTTAAATAATCTTCAGAAAAGCTGAAAAATTTTTTAATCGTTCTTGAAAATAATAAAAATGTAATTATGAAACGTATATACACAGCAAAGATATACATGATAAACATACGCTACATTTGCTATACTATCTATATGTGTATACATCAGAAAGTAGACATATACATAAAATACATACATATATAGCATATAGGTTCAATAATTTAGTGATGTTTTATGAGTCGCTATACTTCAAATCGGTATTTATCACTCATGATATACACACATGATATATTATATATATATATATACATATATATATGAAGTATCTGATAAGGTGTGGATAGAATTATTGATATGAAGTCAGCAGAAATGATTTACGTTCAAAAAAGATTGATGTTTCATCCTGGTCAGGGAATAAAGCCTGAAGATCTTCTTTGCATGGTTATACAGTGACAGGACTTCTAAAAACTAGTGGTCCTTTCCTTTTTGCCAAAATAAATGAATTAGCAATGAAATCTTATGACTAGAAGCAATTTGATCCTCCCAAGAACCTCCTGGAACCAGTTTTGAGGCCCAGCAAAAAGAAGTATTACCAATCTTGCGTAGAACTGCTATTAAAAATTTAGAAAGATTTTGCACCGAGAAAAGCTTTTAAAATGTTTGAGTTACTAGCTCTTGTATAGAGGGTAAAGATGCTGAATCAAACAACTGACAGTAAGTGGAAAAGTTCCTTTAAATTGAGTTGTTTTTAGGGACACACAATAATAATAATAACAATACAATAATTACTAAATTAATAATATCAATAATAATAATAACACAAACATCTACACCCTAACTTCTTCGGGGCCGAATAATAATGTAATAATATCAATGCATCGGTTTACAATACACACATTAATAATATCATTATTATCAATAATAATAACCATAATAATAATAAAAATAATAAAAAATAATATTAATTAATAATAGAATAGCGCCAATAGTAATAACGATTATAATAGTTCATCTTCACTATAATATCAAATATTTCATCATAATTTCTCTTTTTTAAATCCAAAATTAAAAGCAGAATAAGAAAACTACTTTGGCTGATTCCCTCTCATCTCGGAAATTCCTAAAGCAATCTCTAAAGACACAAAACTTTTAATGTTTTATCCCTTGTCTAAACCTATCTGAGATTACAAACTCCTAATAAAGATTTTGGGTCTCTTTGCTCTGTTAATGGATTTTTAAACTTCAAAACAGAATGGAAGAAGATAAATTGATTCGATTTTTAAACAATAAAAAATAAAATACTAATGTTGCTGGATACTAACTTTTAGTGCGCCTGCGCTCGGCGAAACTGTACGTGAGAGGCGCTCTTGGAAGCGAAACGGCATTTAAGACGAGTAGTGCCCTGTAATCGCCATACAGCGAATGGGTGCGGTGAGGTCGGTGTAGAGAAACCGATAGTTAATGCAAACCCCTTTTCAGGTCGAGCCGGCGCTCCGTGCATCATTGACGTGCGCTGGTATATATATATATATATATATATATGAGCATATATATATATATGTTGTATAAGTTATATATATATATATAAAGAAGAAGAAGATATATGGTTAAGCAAGGTTATATATATATATAAGAGAGTGATATATATATATATATATATATATATATATATATATATTTGATACAGAAAATAGCTATAACGATGAGTTTACCTATATTAGGTAAGTATTGATATATATATATATAGACGTGTATATATATATATATATATATATATATATATATAATTCATAATAGTATACAAAACTCTATTGCAAGAAATTAATATGAAAATAAAAAGGCTTTTTCCAGTTTTCTGAAATTTGACAAGAATTTTACTGACTTCCCTCTCTGGTTATTACACATATTTCATCTACTGTAAAAATGGGGTAAACTCCAGAAAATATTAGGGGTTTCAAACAATATGCTAAAATATCTAATAATATATAGATATACAAAAAGCTAAAACTTCATTATTTCCTTACTTGAAAGAAAATGTAAACTAATAAAAATAAAAGAAACTAACCAGATTAACCTCTCCTTTAGTCACAAAACCTAATATATTAATTCCAGTGTTTTAAGCTTACTATTTTATAGCATAAAAAAAATTAATATCTTTGGTAAGAAGAATAAAAGGATGAAAAAACTGAAAAGTATAATTATCCTAAATAAAAAGTAAAAGAAATATATATACTTACCAAAAATAACAATGAATAGTTAAAACAAATGTGTGGTGTGGTCTCTTGAGGAAAAAGTCACAACCTCTCAAAGTTGTTAAAAACCCACAATGATGAGGCTCTTTGCTTAATTTAATATTCTTTCTTAAACTTTTAGAACATAGTTTCAAATTAACCAAAAAAAAATCGAAGCATAAAAATGATGAGTCTCTTAGGTTAAAGCTTCTCTGTGTTAAAATTTTTTGTTATAGGATTTCTTATGATAAAAAAAAAAAAAATTAGTGAGCCTCATGCTCATTTTAGGTACTGCCCTCGAAGTTCAGGTTATGATAAGATTTGCTACGTTCCACAGATTTTCTCTGTGTATATCTAATAAGCTAACATATCGCAACCTGAACTATAGAGGGCCTGAAATGAGACCAAACCTGGATGGATCAAAAATGAAAAGTCATTGTAAGTTCTAACAACTTTGAGAGGCTGTAACTTTTTTTCCTAAAGAGACCAACACATTTGTTTTTTTATTCTTCATTATTATTTTTTTTAAAGTACTGTATATATATATCCTGTGATTTTTATAAAAATCGGGGGTGAAGCCCCTCTTCACTACTATTAATAATATTTCTGCAATGGCTTCTAAACAATATGAGACCCACTAAAATTGAAAAGATTTGGGTCATTCCATGACAGACCTACACAGGGGGCTATACCACTCCATCACATATTTTAATGAAATTTGGTGTATAGGGTTATCATATGCACTAAATTCATTTGTGTGAGTAAAAAATCAATAGGATTTACAGTTCATAATTTATGGGGGTCCAAAGTTTGAAATGATTGCTAGGCCTCACCAAGAGGCTCATCTGGCAGATCATTATCACCCACATCAGTCATCTCATCCCGGACAGCTGCATAAGTTTTACTAATAAGATTAGTAGGAAAATTGACACCCTGCACATGCTGGAGAAAAAGATGTCATATCCGAAGGAGTAGGCCGAAGAAAGGTCTAAAAATTCTTATTTTTGTAGGGCCTGGGTCAGTTTACTTTCATCCCCCAAACCTATGCCAGGAAAATCCTTCATTATTTGAGTAGCCTTGTGACAGACTAGGCAAATCTTGCAATTCAAGGAGTGGGCTCCACCATATATGTAACAGTGAGGGGAATTAAGACAGGCAGGAGATTTATGAAAACCACTGCAAAGAGCACAACAGGCTCAAAGCCTTCCAGTCAAGGACCCATAGACATATTGCCACAGCTATAGAATCTCATAATGGGGTATATCCATGGGTATACCTTATAGCAGGAATAGCCCATGGACACCCTTTCAGGCAAGGGACTAGGGTTGGGAAAAAACACTTTTTTTTTTAAAGAAAAAAACATGTTTTTTTTTGGTTTTTTCAATTTTTTTAATTAAATGTATTTTTAAAAATATAAAGAGGTTAATATAATATTTCATTTGAGTATTTTGATTTTAAATTTGTATAAGATCATATTTTATTAATACATAATATTAATTATAGCATTATATTTATATAAGAATGACTGATGAGTCTGAATGAAAAATCAAATGACTTAAGGGATGCAAATGAAATAATAAAAAATAACCAATGTAAATGAAAGAATGAGTGGATGTAGGTGAAAGGAAAAAACAAGCTCGTTTTTCCAAAAAAAAAAAACAAGTAAATGTTTTGTTTTTTCAAATTTTAGTTGTGGAATGAGTTGGCAATTGCTCTAATTGACATAGCGTCGGGCGGTGACTTGGACCACTTTAGGAATAACTTCGTCTCCCCCCCTATGCATTTTTGAAAAAATTTTTTGTAAATCACGGCCCTATAGTCGGCATAAGCACACAAAAAAATAATATGTAATCTAATAATAAAAGTTGTATTAAAGTTGAAACGCCGATCAGCCCGACCGGGGGTGAAGGACCACCATGAGGGTGACTCAGACCATCTGTTTAAATTCCTCTTTTACGTAAATTTCAATTTTAATTTTAATTTTTCTTAATTTAATTATTTATCAGATTAAAATTCTAATAAGTTAAGAAAAAATGTCAATATATAATAAAATACGAATATAAATAAGGTGGTCCGATTACCCCTCTCCGCCCAAAAATTGACACTTTTTTGCATTAGTTATTTTAGTCAAGTTTTAATTTTATGAAGCTTCATTATCAGTAAATTGTTATTAAATTTAAATTCTTTATATGCAATAAGAATGTCAATAATAATACGTAAATACGAAAAAAAAAAAAAAACAATGGTGGCCGAGCCACCCTCCATCAATTTACGGCGGTGATCGGACCAAGTTAGCCACCCTTCCACTATATCTTGGATCAAAAATTTCTTGCCAGAAAGCTAACATACTGAGTGTGATCACACTAAAAAAATCTTAATTAAAATCGTGCAAAAAGATGGCACCATTTTATAAGTTTAAAAAATTACATCTGACTCAAGTGTCACCCGAAGCACTTTATCCTGCTTTCTAACATTTTTTTAAAAATATAAACTTTCTAGAATAATATGTAATTCTAAATAAATTATACTACGCGTGTGCATAAATGAGCGAAAATTTTTTTTTTTTTTATTATTTTTATTTATTTAGAGTGGAGCGAATCACCCTCCTAAAGAGCGGACCTGTTTAGCACCCCCCGACCTCAATTGGTCCAATTTCCTACAGGGGAAGCCCCGAGTTTGTGTTCAAAAGTTTTATGGTTTTCCATATTTTTATTTATATTCTGGAATTTTGATAATCCATAAATTTGTTTTGCCATCATAATGTTCTCTGAATTCACTTCTGCTTTTGTTAATATATCATAATTATTTAATCCAGAATTTAGAAATGATAATGTTATGGCCACATGCAAAAAAATTAAAAAAAAACAGCTCGTAACGTTTGAAAGTCGTGTGACTGTATTTTTAAGGAAATAAAAGGTGCAAAGGCTCCCGCATAAAATATAACTTTTGTTGTACGTTGCAAAAATTAGTATTTATTGCTCATAATCTAGAATTAGGAAATTCATTTGCCAACTGGGAGAGATGATTATGCTAAGCAGCAACTAAGAGTCCTTTACTGCCTTGTCCTTCACCTACTGTCATTCTCACACGTACTTCATACGACTAATATCAGTCTTATTATTATATCAAAATTAAATGGGGCTGATCACGCTGATGAGCCCAGTGATAATGAGCTTGACAGTATCAAGCACAGTAGTGTACCAGTAGTGACTGTCGGGGAGTGTGGGGGGACTAGTGTTAAGTGAATCAAAAGTGGGATATTCCAAAGCCACATATATAATTTAGTCATTCACTCATCCCCCTTCAATTACAATCTTGGTATAATTTTTAATATTTTATTATTCATTTGCATCCCTTAAGTCACTTTGAGTTTTCATCAGACTTTCTATATAATATTATAAGTTTATACTTAAAAGTTAAACAAAAATACGATTTGCTCAAAATAAAACAACAATTCATTGTAAAATTGGAAAATAGAGCATACAAACAGCAGTCTGCAGGTACAACCTACTGTAAATTGAAACGAAAACAATTGATAAATATAAGAGAAAGGTAGTTATGCTATTTTATAAATCATAATGATATTGTTTAATTCAAGTACTTATATTTGAAAAAAAAGAAAGGACGCAAGTGAAATATACGAGAATATTTATTTTTAAAATCATTTAAGAAAAAATTCAAAGAACTGAAAGTGTTTTAAATCAAGAAAAAAAATGAAAAAAACATGATTTGAAAAAACGTTTTTTTCCCAACCCTTAATGGATGACTAAATTAAATATTTGGCTTTGGCATATCAACTTTTGATCATAATCACTAGTCCCACTTGCCCCAACCCAAATCACTATCCCCACTCCCAGACCCAATCCACTACTGAATACTGACTACTGTCTTGACTATAGTTCAAGCTTTCATTATCACTGCCTCATCGCGTGTGATTAGCGCTTCAGCATTGATCTTTGGTCAGGCAAATATTTATAGATCGGTCATCACATTTCTTGAAATTTGCTATTGAGGGCCTCCTTCGAGTGCGTTCTCTTGCAACATCTAATAAACAAATTTTATATTTCATGCAAAAGGCCTTGTCCTTTTATTTCCGTAAAACAGTCACACAAACTTTTTGCAATGGCATTTTAAATTTGATTAATAATTATTATAAAATGTTACGAAAGCTGAAACAGAGTAAGAAAACATAGTAAGGAGAAAGAGATATTATAGTTGAAATAGAAAAGACAAAAATTGACAAAAAAATGTCCAAATTGAGAGCATTTCCTAAAACTATTAATTTCAAATAAGTAATTCCCACACTTAAGTGAAAAATGAAAAAACAAATTTTTTACTTAGTTTTTTTTCATCATAAAAAAGTTTACTTTTTTTGGGGTTGTAGAATAGTCAATGAACACTCTTTCAGGCAAGGGACCCTGAAATTTGAGCTTCAATTGTAAGGTTGGAACCAGGAAGGATCAACAGTTACTATCAAAAGGCCATAATCATTGTAACCATCAAGATGCAGGAGGAAGAATAGTATTCCAACATTTATGTATTTTTGAATTCATTAAGGAACCCTATATCAACCAGACAATTAAAATATGTTAGAAGGAGGCTGCACATCGGTTTAGGTAACCCAAATCTGATGGGTAGGAACCCAATTTGTAATTGCTGAAGATCTACTCCAGTTTGTTCAATCAGAGATCTCAAACCGAAAACTCACACCCCTTCCCAACATGCAGGGAGTCTTCATAATTATATCCCAAAAGAATCTTCATTTTAAAGGGTGGCAGTCCGTTTAGGATTATTAAATATAGCCCAATTATCAGTAGATTTCATTAAAATCAGTGTATTCCCAGGAAGGAACCTGAACTATAGAATTATAGAATCCTTTTCCCTCTCCTGTGGAGGGGCCCTCTAAAAAAGGTCGGTTAAGGACCTATGTTATTAGTTTTTCCAAACAACCTCGTCCTCAGTTGAAGCTATTTCATCTTTTTCCCGGGACTCATGAGCACGGACAATAATAAGATAAAATAAAAATGAAAAAAACAATAACAATAAAAAATAAAGTAATAAATATAAATACGCCGTGAACCAAGATCAAAAAATGAAGCTTTTTCCAACTATATTTGTTTTTGTTGCATAGCTGGTTGAGAAGGTTTTATGGAAACCATTATCCTTTTTGTGAACTATAAAAAGGAGAAAAAAACATTTATTTATTTTTATAAGGCGTGGTTTAAGCCTTAACATCGGCACCACTTAACAATATTTTTGATGTAAAAAATTTTCTGTATTAAATCATAAAATTAATATAAGAGATTAAATAAATAAATGATTTAATAAAAATAAATGAATATATAGTATAAAAAATATACATATGAAACAAAATAAGACAAAATAAATATATACATACATATAATAAAGTTCAAACATATTTAAAACATATTAAATATAAACAAGAAAAATAAATAAATGGAAAATAAAAGAAAATGAAATAAGCTAAACCAAAACAAAACAAACGAACAGGTTTAGACAAGTGCCAGAATGTAAAATATGTAACTTGTGGCCTATATTATTTATATATATATATATTATACAGGGCGGCGATAACGGCCGCAGGGCCGCACTGCGGGCCCCGGAGTTCGAGGGGCCCCTTACGGAGTCCAACTGTGAAACCAAACCGAAAATTAATTTATTCTCCTTTGTTAATAATTGATAGTCAAAAGAATATGAAACCGACGTTAACAATGACGTTGATAGATGCGTTATCGAAAACTCTACCGTGGCTAAGATTTCGTATAAAAATAAATTCCAAAATGACATTGGATTTTTTCCTATGACTCTTTCTAAGGAAGCCAGAGGAAAAATTTTAGCCGGTGAATCATGCCGCCCTTTAGATCCCTTTCCTAAGGATATAATTTCAAAAAGATCATTCAGTGCTGAATATTATTCATATGCAACTATAACTGGCCAAAAAATCGAAAGATTGGTTGTTATTCTCTCAAATTAGATGCTGTTTATTGTGAGCCTTGTTGGCTGTTCAATGAAGGCCCTGAATCAAGAAGTTGGCGTATAGGCATTCGTGATTAAGAAAATTAAAAAATTAGTAAGAAAATTAAAAAACATGAATGTAGCAAATCACATTTACACGTTTTTATGACTTATGGTATGTGGAAGAAAAAAGTATCTTTGATCAACTCTCGGAGGAAGATCGGGAGTGGAAAGAAATTTTTACCCTCATTATCGATGTGGTGAGAACACTGGCAATGTGTTCATTACCATTTCGTGGTCATAGAGAAATTACAGAATCAATTGGTCTCGAGTCTGGGAAAATTTTGAATATTGTTGATCTACTCTCTCGATATGACTCTTTTCTCACTTAGCAAATGAGAAAAGTAGAAACAAGTATTTACATCATGAAATGCAAAATGACATGATTAGTTTACTTGCATGTTTAGTTAGGAAAACATTATTATTTAGAATAGCCTCAGCTCCGCATTATTCATTAATTCTAGACACCACACAAGATATCTCCAAAAGAGATATGTTGAGTATCGTGATTAGATATACAACACTGACAGAAAAAAATCCCAGTGAAAATTCTCTGCAGATACACGTGTCGTTTTTGGGATTCATAGAAGTCAGTGATCAAACAAGTGAAACATCTGAGAATTCAATATTGTTATATTTGAAGGGAATTGATATTCAAAAATGTAGAGGACAAGGCTACGATGGCGCGTCTATTATGAGTGGACAGTACGTTGGACTACAGAAAAGAATTAAAAATATAGTTCCAACAGCTGAGTACGTACATTGTACAGCACATAACCTGAATCTTGTGCTGAATGATTCAGTCTATAACATTACCGAGGTTAGTCAATTTTATGATATTGTTCAGCAAACGTATGTTTTCTTTAGCAGAAGTTTACCCCGTTGGCAAGCTCTCAACAAAACACTAGAAGGAGAACTAGCAAGAAAAAAGATTACCAAAAAGTTGTGTCCGACAAGATGGGCATCACGATATGATTGCCTTTTGGCACTGAAAAAAAAACTTTCAATGTGTAATGAAGTGCCTAACGAAAAATATACTGTTTAGTCACAATAAACAGGAAGTAGAACAGGCCCTCGTCATTAGGGAACATCTGGACTCCTTTCAGTTTATACTAATGACCACCTTACAAAAAAAATTTCTTGAAAACATTAGCAGAGCTTCTGAAAGTGTACAAAATAAGTCAGCTGATTTTCATAAAGCATATTTCTTCTTGAGTCACGCCAATGAAGAATTACAACAT